>JAUTYZ010009724.1:0-13018 GCA_032273725.1 Panulirus interruptus | reverse complement strand
TTCAGCTTTTTTGTAAGCAAGTCTCACTCTGCTTCCTTTCCCTGCCACTTACTCAAAGCCTTGTCACTTAGCTAGTCCATTAGTGGATCACCATTAACGGCCCAACCTAACCTCTCTTTTCAGTTTTATGTTTTGAGAGCATTCATAAGTGTGCGTAACCATGAGTGTACGCATCTGTCATTGTCAATAACACAGAGTCTATAACAAAGAGGTTATGAACAAAGATGCTTGTCTTACCTCTGCTTGAGTACCATTCTGGATTATCCATAAAATCCTGAACATCTTTGACAATCCTTTCAGACACTCCCCTGTCTAGTACAACAGAATTCAGTGGACGTGGTTTCCTAGGATTGCCAAACTGCCGCCACTCTGATCCAAAGGCAGTGTACATTATCGTCTTGCCCTCATTCTGTTTTACCGCCAAATCTCGAGCTGTAAAGAAATAAGACTTTCAAACTATGTTCACTTTCTTTAATATCAAGGTTATGCCTACAACCCAGTTAAGTACATTTTTGTATTTGGACTGTCATGATTGCCTGTGGTATTTCAATCGATTAGTTTTCATGTTCAAAGATTCATAACATGCTATTTCTAAATGTAAGTAAGAATTTGATGAGCTTCATTTCCTCACCCAGACTAAACAAGATGAAGCAGAGCTTTTACTGCTGATATTCAGGGTGTGCTAGATCCACAATCAAATGGAAAATCCTCTCTAAAAGCACATAATATTAGTCACATCATCTCACATCCATTAAGAAAAGACTCCTTTGAAACCCCAGTTTTCAAGCCTGATGGTGAAATAAAGTAAATATTTTCATCAAATGGAAAATAAACAGAGTACAAAGATCACATCTTGACCATTGCTAGGGATAAAAGCCTCCAGTATCTACAGCTGAGAGTCAGGAAAACATATTAAGTCAAGTATATGAGCAGAGACATCCACAATTGTGCTATAATCTAGACTGTCGTCTTCTCACTGGATAAAGAGATAATATGTGAATACCTTATGGAATGAGTGTCAGGACCTTGAACCACTGAGAATTGAGTTATCTTTAGACCCAAACTTTTCAATGCATGACATAAATGTACGCCTTTGACCCCACGAATTATGAGGTGGCAGGTTGGTACCAAACTGACAGCCAGTGGGATGATAATGTCATCACCAAGCAGGGGATGCTGACTGGTCTGTGGGTGGACCTGGGCCAAGCCAGCAAGCTGCTAGTACCAAACAGGTAGTTAGCAAAGGGTAAGAGATATTCATCTCACCAAAAGGTAAGGGGTTAAAGGACTTTAACCCTGGAGATCCTACAGATTCTCTCAAAAGCTCACAGGAAGATCTGATCCTGGAGAGAAAATAAATTAATAAGGTGGTGGAAGGAAAGTAAGTAGTAACCAAAAGATTTATTCAATTCATCAAATAATTCTATTTGAAAAAAAAAAAAAATCACTAACCCTCTTCTAAAATATCAAAGAATAGGTCCTTATTCTTGCCAAAGGCTGTTAGTTTAACTGTCTCAAAGGGAACACCCATGTGAAGGTCTATTGTTTGCTGTGATCTTGAACGCTCTACGCGGATCCAAGTTCTTTTAAACCTGAAACAGAGTTATGCCTTTTGAACAATGACGTCATACTTCCTTCTTATCAATTCAGAAACTACGATGATATTAAACAGACAAAATAAATATAGATGTGAACAGTATGAGATTTAATTGTCAACATCTTTGAGGTACTCAAAAAACTAGAGGAAAATTACTCTTTGGTACACAACAAATAAGGTTTTAAAATATATACAGTATAACGTGCCTTAGTTTGCTTTAACTTTCATGCTAAAGCCCTTGCAGAAAAGCACATATCAGTTCCTTAGTCCTTTTAGAATTACATGGGTCTTAGCTTCATCTCTCCCCGAACTGCAAGGCAATGGAAATATCTTACAGGTACTTCTCTTGTCTTTCCCTCTTCCTATAAGCTTTCTACCTTTATAAGGGTCAGGTCTACAAACACCTGAGGAAATATAATTAATTCCTTCATTCATTTCCTCAAATCCTATTTTTCTTTCATTTGAGATGGCCATGATCAAGGAATGTTTTTGCTTTGGCCATTTCAGTTACCATGAGAAAAAACTAAAGCAATCATAAATGTAAGTTGTGAAATATGAAAAACCTTTTCTCTCCGAAACAGTGTCCTGTGATCATGAGTGATTCTCAAAGACACTCTCTAGAAAAACTGGGGTTAGGACCTTCTAACCCTCTGTCTTTTTCATGGGGAAAACACTTGCTCTCCCTGCCTGTCATCATCCTCTCACCTTGGCAGTAGTAGACTGCTCATTTTGGCCCCCATCTTTGGCCAATCAACGACTGCCAAAGAGATGACCTGCTTGACCCATTCAACCTAGCTGCTAGCAGCTCAAAATTCTCAAATCACTGGCATCAACCCAAAAGCAGTCACAGCTGATACCAAGGTTTTTGAAAAAAAAATGGGAGTGGAAGGCAGGGCAGGCCAAAGAAACCAGAAAAACTGCTTTCCTCTATGGTCAGTCCCGTGAGCATGAAAGCATACCCACATGAAAGAGAAAGGTTTAGAGAAAAACTTGAAGACAAGAAGACTAAACCTAAATGTGGAAATAAATACCTTCAGCAGTGGACTGGGAGTGCACTAGAATCAGTCACTCCTGAAAGAAGAACCATAGAGTGTAGATTCACAATGTCTAAGTTAAGGTACTGTCTAAAAGAGGTGATACGTGTGAAAGACCCCTGTTTTCCATTGAAAGCTTTCTGAGGAAGGTTAAGGTAGAGGCTGACTTCTTTACATAATGTGTTATGGTGAAAAGCCCATACCGAGAAATTTTCTTAATCCATGTACAAATATTCCTCTCTAAAGGTATTCAAGGTTCCAGGATGCAGAAATAAATATTCTCCTTTATAATCTCTGATAAAGTCCAAAAGTCTCTAGGAAATTTAATTGGGCATAAGGCATGAAGCTCTTTAAGCGATGTTTTCAAGAGCTGATGACAACAGACCTATTTCCTGGACATTAGTTGGACACCATTACAAAGGCAAAATACACATGAATAAAGATGAAGAGCAAGAGAAACAATAAACTTGCATTCAAAACACAGCAAACAATGGACTTTGGTGAAGTGTGGGTACCTTGGCTTAGAAGCCGCCAAACAACAGAGGAGCAAGTTTTGTAAATGAGCACCATTTCAACAAGCAACAGTACCTTCACATATGCTGAAGTATGGTACCCCCAACTAGAGATGTTAACTGTACAAGTTTTTCATTCATAACACCTTATTTATTACAACATGGTGTTCATTATATTTAATAGTATTTCCTGTCAGATTTTAACAATATCATATTCTATGCAACCTGAAATTACTTTATACTTTTTCAAAAAATAGTACACCAATGTCCCATTAGCCTGAAAAGCTTCCTACCTCAGAAATCTTTTAACCTCTTTAGCAACAGCATATTTCTAAGGATTAAAGTACATTAACTAACTTAACTATTCCATCTTTGCATTGATCAACTCCTTTCTCATATATGGATTAAATTTGATGTTTACAATTACACACAAAAGACCAAAGAGAGATATGTTTAGGACGTGTGAATTTTGCAAGGTAAATCATCACAAAATTTGTTTGAAAGAGATTTTATCTGATCAGTTTTGGAATGGATGAGAGATGGCCAAATGGTTTACACAAAGAGAGAGCTAGAATAGAAGCAGACTACAGCATATATATTGGGAGCAAACAGTAGTACAGTACAGTAATGGAAGACCAATTATCAGGCAGATAAAAAAAATTCGACAAGTTCAGTTGCAACTACCTAGAAGTACATGAAAAGTAATATGTAATGGCACAACAATTTGTATCCAGAATCTGCCTTTCAGAGCAATGATAATTTTCAATCAACAGGATATTTAGTGTATTGATAACAGTATAATATTATCATGCATACACACCTTCATAAATGATATCAAGAAAAAGTTGTCTCTGTTTCCCAAATGCAGTAAATGTTACAGTCTCCCAAGGTGTGCCATGTTGCAGATCTAACGTATGCTGTTCTCTTGTACGTTCCACTTTCAGCCATGTCCCTCCATACCTGGTGGTAACACCTCATCACAGACTTAAAACTTTAATGAATTCAAAAAGTTATGTGTTATCATCTTCACTTTTTGCTGAAACTGAAAACACTTTACAAAAGTAAATGAAAAGCTTCTGTTAATATCCATGAATTATATGAAGTGATTAAAACAATTACACACACACACACACACACACACACATACATAAGGAAGGAGAATATCTAGAACTTTTCCACAAAATTATTAGTGGTCAATTGTCAGTTAAAGAACAGCTAATCAGGCTAAGGGATTCGGAGGGAAGAATTGTATAGGATGATACCGGGATATATTAGGAACTGCATAACAAGATAAAAGTGCTTTCACAGTGGAAGACACTAAGTCCCCAACACCAGTGAGATGTAATGGGGAAGAAGTTTTAGGAAATATCGAGATATATAGAAAAGATGTTAACAGAATGCTTAAAGGTCTTGATCTAAACAAAGCTTATGGTCCTGATGAAATTTCACCATATGTACTGAAGATGTGTGCAGATACACTACACAAACCTCTTGAAATACTTTTCAAGATCTCATTGGAGAGAGGCAAAATGCCGAGAGAAATAAAGAGAGCAAAGTCACCTATCTATAAGAAAGGAGACGGGGAACAGGCAATGAACTACAGACAAGTTTCACTATGGTCTGTACGGTTCTAGAAAAGATGATAAAGCAAATGGATGACTTTCTACAAAAGAGACTTCTTGCCTATCACAGTTTTGCCTACCATAGTTTTGAAGAGTACACATTTAGAATAATGTGTACCATTTCACGAACCACTGCATCAAGTTTTGAGTATCCAGGGTTTTTCATTGCACCATCAAAATTCTATCCAAGCACTGGGCAAGTGTGAAGTGGCCATGGGCTGTTTGTGACCCAGCCCAGCGGACCCACATTTCTTTGCTAGGTTGTGTTGCTAGGGAAAACACTGAGATAGCCTTTTGTGCTCGATAGCTGGTTGGATGCTTTGTAGTTGCTCGGAGGCATAGCATCACTGGTTACATACTGCCATAATATTATTACTTTACAGTTTTGTACATCATATCATTATACTTTTATACCATAAGCATGTTGTTTTAGAAATACAACTTGCTTATTTTTAACCTTAAAGTTTTCATCAGAGGACTAAAGGTACGTATCTCAAGGGTCACTATTCCTAAACCCTCATTTTTCATAGGCCCTGAATCTTGCCAACCATGGGTTCTTCTAGGAACGTAACCCCATTGGTTGGCAAGGGACCTCAGTATCATTCTAATAACTCAACAGTAGTACAGTGACTCTAACCTTAAAAATACACTAAACAAATATTCAAACTAAAATATACTACTCACCAGAAGAAATGTTCACCAACACTGGGTATAAAATCATGACGAGTGGTGATTTTACCAGTCTCAATTTGCTGGAATTTTGTCTCAACGCTAAGATGCTGAGTTTTTTTTGCTCCTTTCAGGGTGATCCATTGAAGCAGCCAATGATATGACTTATCACGACATGGAACTTCAAGAGTTGTCATGTAATGGCGTCGGAACATAATCATCCCTATCTGTCATAATGATAAAGTTGACCTTATTGAGATAAAAACCATGCAAAGCATCTTCATATTCAGTTACACAGCAAAGCTATTCATGTAAGTTCTAAATATTTTTTCCATCTCTTACATACTTCATCTTTTGTAACTAATATTTTCCCAAATTTGTCTAATATAGTTTCACTCTTTAACCCCTTAATGCCTTCAGACAGATATTTACGTGAGCTGAAGATGACTCTGAATGGATATTTATATAGCAAGTTTCAAGCCTCAATTTCAAAGCAGTGTACCATGCCTGGGTGGTGTCTGAATTGGCAGTGCATGATAATTTCTCCCCATAGTCAGTTATCCTCCGACCATGCTAATGAGAGCACATTTCTATGAGCTTTCTGGAAAGGAAACTGAGAAGATTTTAGCTAGATTTTGAGGACCAGGTACAAGATGATTCTGAATTCTTTGGATCATGTGGAGGATGATTTTATGGACACTGACTTTCAACCTCAAAAGTAGACGAACATAAGGCAGGAGAAGATTTTCTAGTTAAAATGGTAACAGTTTTGCTAATGCCCACCTGACCATGACAACTGCATCTGACTGGCATGGCTGGCAATTTTACAAACTTTTATAGTTTTGTTGTTATGAAAAAATTGTGTGTGTATCACATTGAATATAGCAAGAAAAAAGTTATATAAGAAAAAAGATAATAATAATCAATAATCAGTATTTCAGCTCACTAAACACTCAGGACTTACTCTTGCACTTTTTAGCAAATTGTGCTGAAACATCTACAAAACTTCTACATGCCATTTTATTGAAAGTAGATGAAATATACTTCTACAATGATCATTTTTCATTGTTATATGAATAACTTTGAAGCTGTAAGATCATATACATTTTTTAAGCTACAAAAACATGAATTCTGAGGGTTGGAAAGGATAACTTGTGAGACATAAAGGGGTTAAACATACCTCTATTCTATTATTATTTACCTTCCTGAGTTTTGTTATTCTCTTTCAAATCCTATATCATTTTTCTTCAAGATCATAAGAAGATAATAGTGCTGAATAAGAGAATTAAGAGGATGGCATATGTCATTAAAAATGAAAGCAAATAAGAATTTCAGAAGAGACTGGAAATTTAACATACATAATTCAACTCCATAAATAAGGAAGAAGTATCTAATGGACAGTTTATGACATATATCTGTTTAGCTTAACACAACAAAATTCTCACCATGTAACTTTTCCTTAACACAGCAGCTCCAGCTCCAACTCCAAATAAACCAAAACCAGCACTAAAATAAGGATTATCTGCTAAAGATGCTATTAAGTCTTGAATGCCCATTGTCTTATGGCAACCTTCACAGTGACATCAACAGTTCTGAAAAGAAACATACCAAAATTTATAAATGTAGTACTTGGGGTTTTTAACTTAAAAGCTATCAACATTCATTCGATGTACCCCTTTAAAAACATATGTACATGAAATGTAACTCACATACGGAAAACTAATATATTCACGCACATAATTCCCAACCCATGCATACACTGTGAACCCCACAAATTGTCTTTACTAATAACAATTTACAGAGTCTGCAATCTGAAGTGAGTGATCAATAATACTTTTTGAAACCAAAACTTTTACAGTGCCACAAAAACTATATGATTAATATAATTCCAATTTTCTTCTCAAGAGTGTTTGTGCCCCAACACATTTTTAATAGAAAAAAAAAATATAAACCAAACCTTACGATATGGAAGAGAAAAGGAAACAGGTTTATTGAAGATTTTGACATGCATAAAGAAAAATGGCCCCTAATGAAACTCCAAAGAATAATCAAACAATATCATAATGGAATCTGACCTATTAGCCTTGTTCCCGGTGTTAATGTATCGTCAATTACTATTGCTCCTGTTTATATATATATTGTTATTTTGATGTCAATTACTGACTGGTGGTCTGTTAAAGCGCAATCTCTGCAATGCATCCTAAAAGAAATCATGTAAAAAAAAAGCTCGTAATGACACTCCACAACTCTCAAGTTGTAATTTCTACAAGTCACTGGACATCCAAAGCTATTTCCAATATGAGGCTGAACTTACTAAAAGCTATACTATAATTGTGGTTTGCCACCGTATAATTTGAGGAATTAAGTGTTCCGTTTGCTTCGTGTGTATGTTAAGTGTGAATGGACCCCTAACCAATGATCTCTACATAATCTGAGACCAACAAACGTTGAGACAAACATAACTCACAGAAAACCTAAAGACAATATCTTCCTCCAGTCTCACACCATTTTTCACGACGAGTTGGTATGAATGATAGTATTGTATCAATTCACCATCAGAAGGCACAACAACAATAATAACATGTTCCCTCAATCTCCCCGGTGTTTCGTCGACTCCTAACCGATTCAGCAACACTACTATTCAAGGATGCGTTTTTATTTATCTCCCTATTTTCACTGGTATAAGG
Source organism: Panulirus interruptus (assembly GCA_032273725.1). Lineage (NCBI taxonomy): Eukaryota > Metazoa > Arthropoda > Malacostraca > Decapoda > Palinuridae > Panulirus > Panulirus interruptus. The sequence continues at coordinate 4,897 of JAUTYZ010009724.1, read as the reverse complement.
GTATAATGTTAAATTCTAGGTATTCATATCTCCTGATGATAAGCCAGAGTAGGTTTATTTCAGAGTTATCTTGTTTGTGGCAGTTGAGTTTCATGCGTGGACTATAATAATTTTCGAAGGGAATGTATGGTTACTTCTTGTGTTGGTTGAAGATGCATCTATTATTGCTTTCGTTTGTTAGAAGCATATCACCAAATAGGAATAAGAAAGGGTGTTCACTGTTGTCTGGATAACTGAAACAATAGTAATTAAATTATTTTAGTAAGTGGATATACCATAAAACTGATAAAGCTATATATTATATAATTAGTGATTCGTACTCTAAATATTTTTCCCAAAGATATACTTTTGAAGACAAAGGTAATTGAAAAACGTAAACGAAATATGAATATCGAATAAGTTTAAATGTTTATAAATTCTCAAGCATTGATTGCTCGTTCAAAAGTGCTAACTTATAATATTGTGTTGCCATTTTTTTCTCGCTAGCTAAACTGTTCGTTGTTTTAAACTGTTTGTTGTTTTAGACTGTGATCGCTGGTGAAGTATTCGCTGGTCGGGGATGTGGTTGCTTACTTACTACTGAGGTTTACTAGGTAGATAATTAGACGCAGGTTTAAATACATCCATATCCAGATAGCTGCCTTGGTTGGTATTTTTGCGTAACGTGGCTCGAAAATCATGAAATATAGGTTGATACTAAAAAAAAAACTTATCCAAGGAGTGCTTTAAGGCATGAACTTACGGAAATTGAAATGTTTCATTTGACAGATCGTCCATATAACCACAACCTTCTTATTGAAAGTATATTTTGATATCTAGTCTACACCCTCACTTATATGCTTTCATAGTACGCCTTCTTGTCATTGCAATGTTGTTCTTTTTCAATATTTCTAAAGAAATTCTATCATATAATTCTGTCTCTGAGAATAGGGCAGAAAGGATACTATCCAGTATTCCTTACGTGTCGTAGAGGACGACCAAGAGGGAGGGAGCGGGGAGATGGAAATAATTCCCCCTCTTGTATTTCAGTTCCTAAAATTTGGAACAGAAGATGGAACCAAGCGAGGAATGCTCATCCGCCTCGAAGGTTCAGGCTAGGGAGTCTGAATGTGATTGAATGTAGTCAAGATGATAAAAAAAGGCGAGGCAGTTAGTATGTTTGAGGAAAGGGACCTGGATGTTCTAGCTCTGAAAGAAATAAGGCTCGTGTGTCCGGGGCCTGAACATACAGGAGGGTGAAAGGCGTGCACGGGATAGAGTAAATTGGAGCGACGTGGTCTCTGTGGACTGAACCAGGGCAAATGAAACAGCCGAGGTGAAACACGAAAAGGTGTGTGCGGCCTAGTTGTGATTCCGCTTTTTAACCTTGTGTATATGTATCATGTCTTTACTCCTATGCACACACTCATACACATTAGCCTACGCCAAGTGTGGATAGGCGGCCTTGTTTTCGGTACATTACACATGGTTGCTAGAGATTGGATGTGAATGAATGAAGTCTGTTTTTGTCTGTTCCTGGTGCCACTTCGCTAACATGGGAAACTGTATGAAAGAAAAAGTAAGAATTCCATTTTTGACTTGGTACACTTCAGCCACATCGCTGTGATCGCTGGTTGAACTGTTCGCTGGGTCTGTAATCACTGGTTTAGCTGTTCGCGTGTGGTAGTACGTGAAAGCTGATACAAAGTTTGAGTTGAAAAAACATTACTTTCTAGAAAATGAAAGAACTGCCCTTTATATGTATTATCCGACGTTACCGCAAAGGGGATGAAGTGTCTATTCGTGAACTTATGACAGAAGCAACTATGGAAACTGTGACAGACTTCTTTTGGGCAGCTATCCTGTCTGAAATCATGCCTCAGGTTAGTATTTTCGGGTCTTGCTTATTTTAGGCGAAATATGCACTGTCACAGATTATTGTACCGTCATTCTGATTTTAACAAATGCTTGAGCATAAGTTATAAGTTAAGCTTCGCATCGAATGATTTATTATGTGGTGTAATAAGAGTAGGAGGTTTTGGTATGAGATTAGTTTTGTATGTGGTATAATTTCATGTTATGATCTAATAGCAGTCAAGCAGTGTCAAATTATGAATGTTTTCAAGAAACAATTAAAAGCTTTTCTATGGAGTAAGTTGGGTCCTAGCGATCTTAATTTGTAATTGATTATCTGGACGTACAATATTGATAGTAATTATGCTCAGCTCTTTAATGTTAGGTTTTAGTCATGAAATCATTCTATTTTGTATTTAGTTTAATTTTAATTTTATACTCCCAAATTATAACTCGTGTTGTGCCATCATTCTTACTAAACATTTTATGAGGACCAGATAGGAAATAAGTATTTATGTATTCTTTATGTACTGTCCTTAGTGAAATAGTTAAATATGTACACTGTTTATTTAGTTTGCCAACATAATCTCAAATTCAAACTCAGAAGTCAGCTTTGGGAAATGGCAAAAGATGTTCTGGTTTTAGATGCTTTATATAATTTGTTGTGATTTCAGAAATGCCTGCAGAGCTTGAGTTGGAGCTTTATGTGTTATTGAATTATATTAAAAAAAAAGGTGATAGCTGCAAGGGTTATGTTTATTGAGGAAAACATGGGGTTAATTAATGTAGCAGTAGGTAAAACATTTGTGAAGAGTCTCCCTACAAAAAAAGTAACAGCACCAAATATTTCTGAATGCCACATAATAAATGTCATAATGAAACTACACGCACATCTTAAGAAAGGATGGAGATATGTGAAACAAGTGTATTTATAAATGAAGCATCAATAGCAGGAGGGTTTATGCTGATACAAAAAGAATGAAGGGCTACATGGCGAGACGTGTCAACATCAGTATAGTGCCTACCACAAAATTTGTAGTACGTTTTCACTAGAAGTTTGATATTTCTCCCTGTTTAAGTTAAGGCACATATCACTTGTTTCTTAGTTGTTTTATTTCTCTGTATGATGTTCTTTCATTTTCTTTAAGAGTTATTGATTATAACTTGAAAAATGTCCAATTTTCAGGGACTGGAATGTATGGGGATGGATCACTGGGTTTGAGATCACGATATAAGTTAATGGAAATACTGTACATCTGTAATATGTACCCTTACACCATCATAAACAACACCTGCAACAATCACTATATCGATAATCTACATCTAGTCGCCTACTCTATCCTCCATCACCATCCATCTGCACCACCCATGACTACAGACAGAAAGCATTAGATGTGGGGAGAGACAGGTCCTGAGCCATGTAGGCAATGAACAAACCCCAAATGAAAAGGGGTGAAAAACAGATCCAGAGTGTTAGGAGAATGGTCACAGTTGTCAGGAGTATGGATATGGTGGGTGATAATCTGCTGTAGATCATTAAGAATGGAGAATATGAGGGTTTTAAGGCTCTGTCATCTGTGGTGTATGTTGATGCTTCCAAAGTAGAGGATCTCTTCTTGCATGTTTTGCATTTTCTTAAGTCTTCTGTATCAATAGAATTAAAATGAACTTGACAAATGTTTTACATTTGCATCATATTAATACTACAGCTTTCCTTGATTCTCAGAAGATTAGAAAACATTAGGAGCTTTTAGCTATTTCTCTGATATCTGTTTTACATGCAAAGTGAGAAATGAGATATATTTTTGTGAACTTTTGACAAAAATGGATGCAATTGCAGATAGTCTTGTTAAACTAAATTTTACTTTCCTGCTATTGTGTATAGTGAGTAATTTTTTGGTTTCATCATAAATTTATATCACTTTAAAAACTTTTTAGAGAATTGTAGTAATTCCTCTTGCTTTTTTATACTTCAGATTTCACTTTTGGCAATTGCTATTGCCTTTATTGGACTTGGAATTCCATTTTACTTCTGCCTCCTTGGTGTTCCAGTAGCCATCATCCTTATTTATACTCTGATTTGGTGTGCACATCTGTTTAAGGTAAGTGTCATAATGTACAGTATTTTAAAATATAGTGGTCCACTTTCTTGTTTACAATAATTTCTCTCCTGGGTCTGTTTGTCCCAAGAGCCTTGAGAGAATTTTCAAGATCCCTGTGGATTAGAAATCTCTGATCTAGCTTCTGATTAGGTAAATGCCACTCACCCTGTGCTATTTAGTAGTTGTGGTCTACAGCTGAGTATGGGTTCACCCTTTTGCTAATCTGTAATCTCTGGTTAATGATGACATAATTGTTCCAATGGGTGAAACGGAGACTGTGCTGCATGCCACACAGTTCTTGGAACCCCAGAAAATATGGACTCCTTTCTTTTTTCCCAGCTTCTCCCATCTTAACATGGATAAGTTCCTTCCATGATTTGCTTAGGGTATAGTGTATATATGTATGGTGAATTAATTTGATATTTTCTTTTGTAAATTCTTTTTACATATTTAGCGTGTTACCATTTTAATGATATTTCCTTTTCCTCCCCATCTGCTTCTTGTTGGAATCTAGATGGGTCTTTCTATTCCATATTGAGGCCTTCAGGGCTTCTCTAGTCAAAGGATTCAGAGGTTAAATGCTTATTTTTGGATTTTTTGTTCATTTGTCAATATTTCATAATCTGACTTTTGCTCCCAAACACTATTGCTTTGCTCTTTTAGCATTCCAGTTCAAAATTTTGGGTTGAATTATTCATTTTATTTGTGACTATTGAAGTATATGAAAGATGGATAATTTATGGAGATGAAATGGGGAGAGGGCTACAGAGTAAAATGGAGAAGTGGATGCATCTAGGCATTACATTTATAAGATCTCTCTCTGTTGTTTTTAAGTTCCTGGGTTGTTTTTTGCATTACCTTTCCACATAACTGTCCATATCTATTTTCACACTGATGTGCAAATGCTGCTGTATGATCTCTGGTATTTGATCAATAGAAACTTTATCTTTCTTCACATACTT
>JAUTYZ010009613.1:0-13019 GCA_032273725.1 Panulirus interruptus | reverse complement strand
CCAAATACTTGGGACCTTACTGTGTAGACAAGAATGGTTGAAAACACCTGTTAGAGCCTGGATTAACAGGGCCACAGTGTTTTAGCTAAAAGTTTTAAGTGTCAGGACCTGTAGCAGGGGATCTATCTAAGGTTTTAATTGCACTGCAAGTGTCAGTAGGAGTGAAGTGTGGGTCACCAGGTGTGTCAGGATGAATTTTTTGTAGGTTTTACATGACCTTCCTCATCAGGAATGTAGTTGGTATGTGGCTTATTTATGAGTAGCGTTACATGAATATGTTTGTATGTTCTTTGGAGGAATGGTTGTTGTTCATAATAATTAAAACCAGTTCATGTGTGGAAGCTTGGCTATTAGGGGAGGTATTGATATTTTTCATTGTTTGCCAAAGTTAAAACCAGTTCATGTGTGGAAGCTTGGCTCTTAGGGGAGGTATTGATATTTTTCTTTGTTTGCCAAAGTTGGTTGCTGTGGGTTTTGTGATTAAAAGGGTTAAGGTAGGAGTGCCAATTTTCTGTTTGTTGCTCAGTAATTATGTTAGTGATACTGTTGTTTAGAGTCTGGATCTGTTCTAAGACCTTTGTTGATAATGAATGGTTTTGTCTGAGCATATTTGTTTATTTCATGAAGTCAGCTACTTGTGGGGAGAAATGTGCTCTATACTACTTTTTACAACTTTGTAATTACCTATGTACAATGGGGAAAGTGAGTTCTACATTCGTGGGGCCCCATCTGAACTTCCTATGCCATCAAGTAGCCATTTCTTAAACCTCTAAAACTGCCTGCATTCACTGTCTCAATGTTAGTATGTTCCAACCACCCACCACCCAAGCACTAAACAAGTATTTCTGAACATCCTTTCAAAATAGCTTTTTATCCAGCTTTTTATTATGGTCTCTTATTACTTTGTTGCTGCATCTTTTGAAGTACTGTTCCCTATCAGTATCACCTAGCTGATTTAGAAACTTGAAGGCTTTTTTAGGTTCCCCCCTCTCTCTCCTCTCCTCCATGGTGGACAGCTATGTAGCCTTCAGCTCAATTCTTTCAGTTCAGGTACATTCAGATTCCTGTAATTTATTTTCTGTTAGGTAATACTTACACTGAGGCCTTCTTTTGCTTTATCCCATCCTCAACATCTTGCATTTAATTGGACTGAATCTCATCATGCACTTATCTGAACAATTTTGGAGTTTGTCCAGGTCCCCTGTAGGCTGATGCACTCATCATAATCACCATCATTCTATATTTCTCTCACGACCCTAGAATTGTCCACAAGCATGTTTAAAGAGGTTAGATACAATTCCAATCTATCAAGCAAGTCATTTACACACACCAAGAGCAGCAGTGGGCACACGACTGAGCCCTGTGACATGCCACTTCAAGGATGCACCTCTTACCTGTGTTCTTTGCTCCCTTCCAACAAAGTAGTCTTCCATCCAATGATGGAGCCCACCCCTTATTACTGCTTATAGATCTGGCTTTTATATCAACCTCTAATATGGAATGGCATCAAAGGCTTTCTGGCAGTCTAAGAACACATAGTCTATCCATTCCTCTATTTCATCTATGTTGGATATCATCCTGTCATAGATGTCTAGAAGAGTAGTTATGCATGACCCCCTTTCCCTAAAACTATGTTGTGCCCTAGTCAGAAATTTCTCCTTTGCAAATAGTCCTTCAATTCCTTTCTGTTTATCCTTTTCAACATTTTACAAGCAACATGTATATACAAGACAGGCCTGTAGTTCAGTGCAGTTTCCTGATCTTTCCTAAATATAGGCACAAAATTTGCCCTCTTTCACATCTTTGGAACTATGTGCTTCTTGCTGGTTTAGTTAGTGATGCTAATGAAGTGCTAGGTAGTACATAATATGGGTGTGAAATTATTTATAAGAGAGTTTTGGAGCTTGAATTTTAGGTCCTGTTTGAAAACTGGCCAGTCTGCTTTCCTGTAGTTTGTGTAAGTCATTTTGGTTGGTTAGGTGGGCTAGGTATAGCATCATCAGAATGGATACGTGGTCGGATAACAGTTCATATAAGGTACACAAGGTGCTCTTTGTGCGCAGTGCTGATGTGTAAAAAGGAATACTTGGTGAGGTTGGCGGGTGGGGAGGCAAAGGATGTTGAAAAGAAGCAACTGTTTAACCGAAGGGACCTTGGGTGTAAGTGTTGAGCCATGCAGGATGGCGGGCAGTATATTTGTGATAATATATGTTTTGTAGGAGATGTAGATGATCTAAACTACATAAAAGTTACATCATCTTTGGAAATAAAAGGGGATATTTCCAATCATGTTCTAATAGACCAGAGTAAGGCAACTGTCAAAATATAACGAGGATTGTTAGTCCTGATTCAACATCTCTTCCCATTCTTCAGCTGGTGACACAGCTGTAGAAAGCTACATGTATTCCAAGATGGTGCAACATCAATTTGGCTAAGACATTCATTACATCTGTTCAGATTGCAACATTCCCTTGAGCCTCATTCCCAGTTTTCATTATCACATCTTGATAAAACTATAAGCACTGTAATGTTTTAAGTGCATGCTGTAATGAAAGGTTTGAAGAACATAAAAAGGTGTTTAACAATGTATGTAAATAACCAGGTGCTACTGGATGTTAAACAATGTATGTATATAACCAGGTGCTACTGGCCTCTGCTTGCATGAGGTTAGGCAACAAGTGTTAAGTCACCTTCAACAAGGTTTCATCAACACTAAAGGACAAAAAGTAGTACAATCTTGTCATGAAACTTCTCACTCCAAAGGAGTCCATCATCTACCTGTTACTGATTGTAGCACAACCTTGAAGATACAGGAGCCACATAAAGGGGGTCCTAGGGTTATATAATTAATCAAATAATATATATTTATACAATATAGTTGGAAAAGATGGTATGATAAAAAAAAAATAAATGGAAAAAATTCACTCCTTACTCACTGTGCGCTTTCACGGTGCATTTCTATTAATACTTACAACAAAAAAAACTGAGGAAACATGTTATGTGTTACTGTTAGTGTAGGAACATAAAAACAACAAAAACTCTTGATATATGAAAGAGGAAAATAATTAGTATGTAAAAGGATGGCATCATCAATCACTACCCGGCTCCCAATGATGCCATACACATGCAGGGCATTTAAATGTGCAAGCACCTACACATTTCTTTTTTCTTTGGTTCTCAAATATCCTCTGATTTTGAATGGAAAACAAAGGCAACTCTTTTCTACTTATATGTGTACCTAATGGATAGCAAATATAATCTTGCCCATGATTTCACTCTGATGTTAGATGCTTCTATTCCTCCACTTCACAAATTTCTCTTAATCTTGGTCCTTCTTCCCTAAGAATTTCACTTAGGTCTTCATTCCTCTGCACCATTCTCAGAGAGAAATGAGCTTTTTTTCATCTCTGTACTTCACCATCAGTTACTTCCCATTTTCTTTGTTTTTCAGCTTCAACACTGTTTCCTCTGGCTTATTTTTGACTAAATCACCCTTATGTCACTTGAATCCTCTCCCTACGAATTTCTACTTTTTTCAAACGCATACTTCCTTCCTTCCTGCCTAGTTCCCTATATGCTACCCTATTTAGTTAAAGTTCAGTGATATATTCTTTCACCTGATTCAATTTTCCCTAATTCTGCATCCATTTGTCACTTACTTCCTTTCATTGTTCAACCATATGCTGTATCTATTCATCCCATTTTTGTATCAGCACTGACTGCCACAACTGCACAATCACTGATTCTATGTGCTTCACCCTTCAACTGTTCTCTCAACTTTTCTTTTCATGATCTAAAGCCATCAATATCAGGCTAGTCCAGCTTTTTTGAGATGATATGGTCATCCAGTAGCTGAAGCTTGTATTCTTTCCTTTAATTCATCTCTCCTTCTCTATTATGGCCTAATTCAAGCCAATTAATGACAACTGTTTGTAATATTCAGATGTACACTTGTGGAGCCCCAACTCTTAACACTTCTTTACTATCATAAAATTTTCTTATCTTTGTATACACCAATTAGTTTATCTCATTTTTTCACCACTCTTTTGCTATAATAGCACCATTTTACATATTTTGTTATGTTACTTGTTCAATTCCTGCAATAACCTTGATTTTTCTTTACTGATTTCAGAGCACTTTTCACTCTCAACAATATTAATTTGATTAAGGTACTTGAAAGTTGTAATCATGTCTCCCTTCATTCAAGAGCAGGCATACTTACAGCCTCTAATCTCTCCCAGTGACTCAGCTATCATATTTCAGCTACCATCACTGTTGTTTCCAGTTAAATCTTCCCTAACAGATCCATATGTTTCTTTGAATGTATTGATCAAACATGAGATCCATACTTTAATTTAAGTCTAATATTTGCTACCAATAGTTTGAGCACATCCTTATCCATGAACTTAACTGTAATTTTACTACTAAACAACATGTATACTGCTCCCTTAACAATTCTTCTGTATGGTGTTCTAGTGAAAGGCTAGGTATCATGTCAACCTCCAGGTTCCTGCCACACAAAGGATCAAGAAATATTTTTTCTGCATGCTTTTAGCTATATCTAGGACTCCCTTCACTGCATCTCATTTTCACTACTTTCCATTTTGTTGGAATGAACTTCATCACCCAGATTCCAGACCAACTCTGGTGCAAGACCCTTTGTAAGTTGATGCAATCCTGGTCATTCTTAACTATTCTCATAAATTTAAGCTGGTTGGGTTAAGTATGAGAAGCTTTTAGTGTAAAATTAACAAAATAATACATATTGTTCTGTTCAAATGTTTAAACACATCCCTACATGTCCTGTGAACCATATACCATACAGTAAGTTTACCAAATCAATTCCATTGTTCAGTAATAATAGAGACCCCAAATTCAAGCTATGCAGTATGCTAGTGGTTACTCCAAACCTTCTTGCTAAGACACCTCTCACATATACCCTTTGTCCACTTACATGGTCTCTGAATTCTTGATTCTCTATCAACCTCTTGCATAGAATGGTGTCAAATGCCTTCTTGGTTAAAGAACACAGAATCCATCATTTCTAATACCTATTCCAGTACTGACTCTATCACATATGTCTAGAAGATTTCCTATTTGTGGCCTCTTTCCTTTTAATCTATGGTGACTCATTTTGATGCTTTCTCTTTGCCAGTAGTCATCCATATGCTTATTTTTCCACAATTTTACTGGCTATTCTTTTAAGTTGCAGTAATGGTTATAGTTAATGCATTCTGCTAATCTCCTTTCTTGAAAATGGAATTGACATTAGCTCTCTTCCACTCCAATGGCCTTATCCCTTTTCCAGTGATTTTCAAATCATCAGAGTGGCATGTCTTGTGTTTCTATATACTCCTTGAGTAAGCAGGAAGATACTTCATCAGGCAAATGGGACCTACATGGGCCAAGTTCCTTTAGTATATTACTTGTGTTGTGTCTGTTCATTTTACCGTTTTCCATGGTCTCTTACTCATCCCATCTAATCTGTCTTGGAGGCACAGTCTTATCCACTGTTATTACACATGGGAACTTAGCATTCAGCTTTTTCTTTCTGTAATGTGTACAATCTCTTTTAATGCCTACCTGACTTTCCTACCTTAGCCTGGAAGCATTAGGAACATATGACTAAGCCTTCAAGGAAAACTCCTCTCATGGCTCCTGTTCCTTTTTTAGAATGTAATTATAAATGAGGGGAGGATTTTCAGCTTCCCTCAACTTCCATCCCTTAGTTGCCTTCTATAACATGCATGAGATACATGGGTAGTATTCTTTCTCTTATCAAACAAATCTTTCAAAATTCAATATCTCTTTGATCTTTTTTATCCTTTTCTTTGTCCACATTCGACATAACACTTCTTAGAAAATTCATTACAGGAGCTTCAACTCCACAAGCAATTTTATCATATCAGAAACATGTTTCAACAGCATGAAATAGTGTGCTTTGCACATCTCCCATACCTAAAGACCCATATGCATTCACTTGCATGCAAAAACATACATACATAAGCATCCACATAGACCATTAGGCAGGCATATGGGCAGAAAGACAAAAAACAAAAGGACACACACAAAGACAAACACACACACACACACACACAAACACACACACACACACACACATAAAACAAACTTGAACGAACACACAATGGCAAATATATAAAATACATACATGTATACACATCTACATATAATCTCACAAAGGGTCTGGTAAAACTATCAACAAAAACAAGTTAAATGAAATGGCTGTTCTACTATAAGATCCATATACAACATGCACCTAAGGAAGATTGTATTAAAAATATTAGGAACATGCAATAAGAAAAATCTATGAGCATTTAGGGTCAAGCCCTTCAGATATTAGAGTATGCATATTCCCATTTTCTGTTGTTGAGAAAAGAGGAAGTTAGAGCTTATTTCTGCCACAAAGTTATAATGAGAAGCACAACACCACTGTGTACTTTTCATAAAATTATTGGGGAGATATGGTGCAGTAAGGTATTCCTTGACCTAAATAATGGTGCAAATTAAATTAAAAAGCTTGAGCGCAACACAGTCGTCCATGCAGATAGTACAAGCAACTACAGAAATTTTGACAGAAGAATGATCACAGGGGTGACAATTTTCAAGACGACTTTCCATATTCTACAGAACAAGTATAAAAACAGTGAACCAATTTCCTAATATGTCTATAACTCATTATACACAGTATATTAAGTACTAAATGGAAACATCAACTTTTAAGAGCAGATAATGAAAATAATAGGCCAAGAAATAAGAAAAAAAACAATTTTGAGCGTATAATAAAATTTCCTTAAGTTTATTTTCATCTTCAGTGTGAGTAAACCAACTTTATCAATAAATGACAAAAGGCTAAAACTGCTGGTCTCATCATAAATGTCTCCCGGATAATTTTCAGAAAAGTGGTTGGGTTGTTACCCTCGGTAGTTCCACCACCACCACCACCACCACCACAACCAAGACCACCACCAGTCCCCGGCACGTTCAAGAAGCGTCCAAATTTGGGTGGTTCACCAAGAGTTGTGGGCGTGGGCGTGGGCGAGGCTTGAGTAGAAGCCCCGCCCTCCTCCACTGTCAGGGAAAATTGGTGGTCATAAGAACAGAAAATGGAAAAGGATGGTTAAAAAAAAAAAGGAGACTCTACATCCATAAATACAGAAATGAACAGAAATGTCAGTGGATAAAGATATGAAGGGAGGGGATGGATAGAGATTAAAAAAAAAAAGAGTACTGAGTTGGCATCATTACAGAAGAGTGGGATATAAGAACAAAACAGATTAATAAGTAGAATAGTGACCATACAGAGCAATAATGAAAAATAAATATGGTTAAGTTGCATATAGAAAAAAGAAGTACTGTTTTCTGATAATGTTATTTAATATCTAATTCCAATGGGAATATTACAAAAGCCAAGCTAAAAGATTTGTGATGAGAGATTAGCTCTAAAAACCTAAAATTGCATTGATACTATGTAATGACTTTTGAAATAGTGAAGGCTATTTCTTTGTACAGAGGAGGCCAGTGAGCAATGTGACAGCCCTACTACGTTGGGAATAATACTTACTTATAATGCTACTTATGTACTATAGTTTATCCAGTCTCTGCACCTAAGGGTAAATTCATCTTGTGTGACCCATTATCTAACATTGTTCCCCTGTTGTTACTTCATTAATCCAAAGCCACAAACTAGCCATGCAAACGACATTAACATATGTCTTCAAAATTTCAACTACACTGAAAGAAGTAAGAGAAAATTAAGAGGGAAAAGAGATATGAAATAGGAAGATAGGAAGAAATATCTTTTCATGAGCCCAAAGTACGTTTTCTTCCAAACAGAATTTGGCCTGTGAGCAAAGAAAATTAGAGCAAACTGAAATGAAGGGGACTGAGGAACTCCTGAACTGAAGTAAATAAATTATGACTAGTGATAATGGATATGGTGCCTGCAAAAAACAAGAAAAGAGTTGCTGGATAAACTGTCTGAGACAAAATCCAAAACTCCCAAGAAGAGACTGTGTAAAGAAAGTAGTCAAAGGAAATCCTCTGAGGCACTTTTTTACTCCCTTACCAATGCTTAAAAGAATGCTTATACAGTATATCAAACCTAGTAACTCTGTATTATACAACTTAATATACCTTTTCACTGCATTTAGAGCTTTACTGAAAATGGCAACTATTTTCTTTTCATACTTAATTACAACTCCCACTTCAGTGAGGTACTGTCAGGAGCAAACAATCAACAGCCTCTCCTGCCAACAACTACTCTCTAGCTGTTATAATGAATGTAAACCAGCATCTATTATCCAATACCAAGCTTCAGAGGCTACTACATGGTTTACCTTGTCTACTTCATATGCCCAGGTTCAGCTCAAAGCCTCCTTCATTCCATATTTCCATCTCCTTCTTTGTCTCCTCCTCCCCCTAGCTCCATATACTTTTGGCTTTTAGGTAATCTCTTAAAGTTTTTCTACATTCATCCTTTCGCTATATCTGAACCTTTTCAGCACACCATGTTCAGCTCTCTAAATCAGAATGTGCTAATTCCCACAACTCTCTAATACAGTGTCATTCCTTACACAATCAACCCTCCTTATACCACACGATGTTCTCAAGCATTTCAATTCTAGCACACTCACTCTCTTCCCTTCTTTTGTATTCAAGGCCAGGGCTTCCACTAATGCAATATTGTCGGGACTCCTATACCTTCAAAGATGCCCATCTTTGACCTATCAAATAGTGACATATCCTTCCAGACACACTCCTTAAAGCCCTTTCTTCTACCTTATGGCGTACTTCAGCCTCCATGATTCCACTTGCTACCCCAACATCTTCATTTGCTTAACCATAATCACTCACTTCTAAGGTTAACACTTTAAAGCAGAAAATTCTTGCATGTTTCCCTACCTATATTCAATTAACTTTGCTAAAAAGAGTAAAGACCCTAAAATATGAATAGAAAACAAAAACAAAAGAGAGTGTTGGATGGAAAAGGTGCTAACATTGTTGGAACTAACCAATATGCCAACAGATGGCATTACATTTGCAGCTGGAGACCACAGCCACACCACAATCAGGATTAAATCCATTAAAAGATATAGAAGGAATCTTAACACAGTTATAAGTGAAAACACACCAAAGAACAAATGAAACAATGAAAATTAAATCATGAATCATAAAAAATATAAGATATGCATGAGGAGAAAAATGTTTCCAAAGCACACATATGCAAAGTATTATGCATGAGGAGAAAAATGTTTCCAAAGCACACATATGCAAAGTATGGAATTTCAACACATAATAACTTTAAGTAGACGGAACAGATCTATTCTGTGCTCCTTTTTCATAACCAAAGCAGGCAATGTTCCTTTCCATAACCAAAGTACGCTCTAAAGAAACAGAAATCACACAAGTCCAGTATTTGACAAAGGAAGAAAAAATAATGACACCAGCTTCTAAGATTTCCAGTTTGGAAAAAAATAGAGCGGCAGATAAGGTAAGGTCAATCACATGGTTATTATGTGGCCTGGGATTCACAAAATAACAATAAGGGCATCACTGGTAAACAGTGAACTATGTAAGGTCATCCTACCTTTAGGAGATGATGATGGGTAAACCACAGCATAATATTGGGATTATTCTTAAGTTCTTTCCTAAAGGGAATGGGGCTTTGATCTCCCTTGCTCACAGGCTAAATTTCGATAGAAAGAAATGAAGAGTATATAGATCATTAACTTGCTCAATAATGATGAACATATGTCTAAAATCATTTGTATGTACCTGTGTCATAATGCTCAAGTGTGAAATTACTTAAGATGCACAGGCAGTCATTTTCCATACCCTATTTACTGCACATTAGTAGCATTTACACAAAATTTCAACTCATGGTCTGCCAAACATTCCCCCTCTCCACACTATCCTTTCATAATTGCATTATTTCCTCCCAGTTTTGTACATATTTTGCTTTCCTTTCTGATTTCTTATATCCGTTCCGGCATCCCCTTCTGAATTCCTCCATTTGTTTGTACCTCCGCAATTATGCTTTCTCCTTTCATATATCTACTAAGGCAGTCTTCATTCTTTTAAAAATATCATTGTACTGTACTTCTTACATTACAAGTAAGTAGTTAATGCTTCACATATATTGCAGGTATTGTGCCTTTATCACCTAAGAAGGTTAAAAGCAGACCTTAATGAGAAAGAATGGTGACAATAAAACCAACTTCATCCTTTTTCTAACTGTTCCTTTGTTTATATATCCCTAGAATATAGAGGAAACCTTTATTTACATCATGGGGCTCCTCAGCTGAGGAAGGATCCAAGTAGCCTATGGTTATAGTGCACTGTAGAAATGTGCACTATCTCTACGTCAAGAAACATGGTTTGAGTGGACTGCCTCATTTTGTCAAAAGTAATTTTCTACACTATTAAACTCCTAAAACTTTATTACTTACAGTTTGATCTTTATATTTTCTTTTTTATGACTTTCATTCCATATTTTACTATGATAAACACTCCTGTTTTTCCAGTTGCCGTTAGATTATTCTACGATTTTTTTTTTTATTTGACTGCCATTTTGCTGCACCTTATATAAAAATCAATTTTGCACCTAAGAAGTAAAATATCAAAAGAAATTATGCAGTAACGCTAAATGAAAAAGTGATGTCACTAAAGCTCATAGTGTATGACAGCAGTACTAACTGAAAAATTTCTCATTTTTAACATTTTTTTCTGAACTAGTTGCAGCCTAAGACCATGTCTACTGCAGAGAGAATATACAGTAACACTAAATGACAAAATAATTTGATTATAGCTCACAGTGTATGACAGGAGTACTAATTGAAAAATTCCACTTTTTTAAAATATTTTTTCTTTGTTTTCTGCTGAACTAGTTACAGCATAAGACCAAGTCTACAGAGAGATAAGGTTACAATAATTTTTACCAAGTAGATTAAAGCATTTCTATATCACACTCATGAGGTTAAGGATAAAATCATTACCTTAAACCTAGATGCACAATTCTTTAACAGATCTGATCAATGCTAATAAGTTCTAAACACACTATGGTGTTGATATGGTGTATAAATGATATATCTTGGGAGATTCTTCATTTCATATGTAGTGAAACAAAAAAACAGCAGATATAATAAACATTTGAATAGTGACCTTAATATCAGTAGAACTTCTGGGATGAAAGCTGAAATCCCTTATCTATCTACAGTGCATTCAATATACTGTATCCTTCAATTAATGCAAGATGAACCATCTAAAATCTCCGACTATCACCTTATCTCTTCATATTTTCATACTTGTGCTACTCCTGACAATACATCTTACACCTATATGTCTTTTACTGATTTTCTGAAGTCGAGTCAGAGACAAACGAACAATTGATCTCTTTTGCATATGTCCAGTTCCTAGCTGTCATGCATAATGCTCCTGTAACGTATATATATCAGCAAATATAACTGCTAGTTGACATCACAGTAAAACACCAAATAGACACAGTTGAAGTTGTGATAATGCTTGAGGAAGAAAGTAAAAGAACACAGGGTGAACAAGTTTACGGGTGCAGCAAGATAAGTTGAATATATCTAATGAAAATCTGATTTCAGGGGAGTTAGACTAGACATTTACAGAACAACCATTCTCTAAACTGGGTTTCTTTATCCAGCAGTTCCACATTACTGTCTGTCTTACCTTTACTGAACAGTGTCAAAATGTCTTTCATATACCTTATATAGAATAATGAGTCTAGTAGCTAAAGGGAAATCCTTTATGATTATATCAGAAGACTGATATCAGCAAATGTAAATATTGGTACAACATGATATTTTGTGTGAGAGCTAACTATCATCTATTGAAATCTGGTTATGTTATCCTGTAATAAAATGTGCTTGAATATTCTGTTCATGATACCATGGAACATCATAAGATTTTACATTACTGTTTGTTTTTTTGACACTGACTTCCAACAACCATCTGCATTAAGTTAAACCCACTGCAAGGCTAGTCTTTACTCATCTATGTACCACGACTCAAACATTACTCCCTTATCATCTCCAACTGCACTTCTCAAACACTTCCCTTGCTTGCACATTTTCTCAATAACTCTCTTTTCACCCACTTTTTAACAAATTGTCCAACATACTTCATGATGATTATTATCAAAACATCACTGGAGAAAACTTAATAAAAACTTCCCCAACCTTTCTCTTTTATTAACAGATGCCTCATAATGCTTTTCAAACCCTAGATTGCCCAACCTAAGATCAAGAGAACAATTAGCATTTATGTTTGTAAGCAAGTGTTATCCAAGCTGTCCTTATTATGTAAATCCTTTATATTCACCTAAGAAAGAACAAATTTGCAATGAAAAACAGGAATTTAAAAGAGAAGATATAATCTCTCGGTAGAAATATCTCAAGAAAAGAAAATCAATTCTATTTGTATTGGGTGCAAAATTGTACAGATTTGAAATGACTTTACATGGATTATATCTCACTGTTCTGTAAGTCAAATGTAAGGTGTTTAAATGAATCACCATAAAGAACAACTTCAACTTAGAGTGTGTTAATGAAAATTAATGCCATTAGCAAGTTTCAGTCTTACAATCAATTAAATAGGGCAACAATATCAGGTGAGACACCAAGTGGAATAAGTACAAATTATAAGGTGGCTAGAAATCTTGCTGTTAGAGATGCCACGCAAAATCTAAACAAATTGATTAAGCTTAACAAATCTTGGGAATTGAATTAAAAGACTAGCTCTAAATACACCATGATTAACCCTTTAACATCCACAAACAAAAATTTTCGCCACATGATTACCATATACTAATGAAGATCTTTACAGAAAAAATTACTGTCATAATTTCAGGGTTATGTTCTGGGTAATGGTACAGAAAGAAGCACATACGGGTGGTGAATACTTCCACTGGATAATCACTCTCAGTTACAATACAGATATGACAGGGAAGGAAAGTGAAAAATTTGTGTGTGTTA
>JAUTYZ010009283.1:0-13031 GCA_032273725.1 Panulirus interruptus | reverse complement strand
CCCTCCTGCATATATCAGGCCCCGATCGCTCAATAACTTTTCACTCCATTCCTCCATCTCCAACTTGGTCTCCCGGTTCTCCTTGTTCCCTCCACTTCTGATACATATATCCTCGTTGTCAACCTCGCCTCACTCATTCTCTCCATATGACCAAACCATTTCAGCACAACCTCTTCAGCTCTCTCAACTAAACTCTTTTTATTACCGCATATCCTCTTACCTTTCATTACTTACTCTGGTTTTCCTTCAAATCGCATACATAAAAACTTGTATATAAACTGACCAGTTCTCACCTAATTTCAAACTCAACCCCTCGCCGGTCTCCTAGTCAATCTTCAATCTTCAGAGAACCGATTACACCAATTATTGATTACGATGGAATATATACGATAATTGAGTATTTTCTAATAGGATCTCTACAGAAAATTATGAAATATATATAGGCTTCGATATCAACGGTAAGTGTATGCCATAACTTTTCTGGAGGCCAGGGTGCAGATGTGTGTGAAAAGTCAAACCGTCAGGACTTGTACAGCGTCCGTAAGAATTTGTTTTGGAAATGACGTTCATTTCTCAACATGTGAAAATTAATACACATAGGAAGAGCGTAAATGAAATATATCCAAAGTATAACTGCAGACGTTATACCAGGTTTTAAATACTGAAAAAAAAGGAATGAATGCGGGTTGTACATACACAATTGATGTCATTGGTATAATGATTATCTTCCAGCGATATTGAATTACTCTCGAAATCTAATGCTTAAAAATTTTGATGTTAAAAGGAAACATACTGGTGTTAAATCAAACCGTTGCTAATCTAATAATACTGGAGATTTACAGAACTGAATCTATAATTTCATTATATAGTCTTTCAAATTAATTTTGTTTGAAAAATATTTTGTAGGTGCCTCATACCACTTTATTTCCTGTGGTATGCGTCATATTGTGAGCTATTCTGAGCCAGGCTGTTTAAGCACACCAGCATTTTTTTCCAATAAGCAAAGATGCTGTTTAATACGTGCATTGGTTATCAAAAAAGGTCCACAGCATAGTGTACTTGTAATGAATTGGTGATAAAATATACAAGTCGTTCATGTCTACTTACTGATCAACCTGAGATATGATGGCATTAGCACACCTGGTATACGTATATTAGACTCAGTAGATTCCATGGTTTGTCACGCTAATGCATAGAGTTGGCAAGCACTGTTCCACCTTATCGGAGGACAACTACTGTAAAGATATGCAAACCTTGTATTCTTTCGCAAAATATTCAAGGTAACTTGGTCACTCTTTAAATACAGTAATTTGTTAAATACACAGAAATATGAAAAAATGTCGATAATGACTAGAGCAAACTAGTTTTTTACAACTGAAAATTTGAAAAAAAAATGAAAGCAACTGGAATATTGATTACCTGCGAATGAGAAACACAACAATAAAAAATGACAGTAATAAAGAATAATAGTATTTTTGATGAAAGTTACAAAACATATTTCTAGACTGGTTATTTTGCCTTGTGTAGCATAAAGCATAGCAATCACAATAACCTTACCTAATGCGAAATGCTTTTTTTAGCCATATGTATCAAATCAATACAAACATCATTATAATGATAAGAATATATGTTCAAACAATCAGTAACTGCATAAACCAATCTCCCCATGGATTTGAAGGAATCTTTACCAGGTATTTGAAATATCTTATTCTGATTCTTTAGTTATAATTTCTTAGGAAAGTTCTTTTTTCTGAAAGCTTAGGTCAACTTCAATAATGCCTTCCTTGTCAACCTAGGTTTTCAGTATATGTAAATACATTTAACAAAACTGGTCTATCCATTTTTCCTCAACATATTTCTTAACCTTTACGTATAATATAAACTGCCATATAAACTAACTACAATATAAATCTTGTATCTGTATCAGAAAAATGCTGGTTCAGAAGAATGAAAAACCATATTTCTGCTGCTGGTAGATTACTATGGGCATTTGAGAAAGTACTTGCTCCTTGGTGAGTTAAAAAAAATACCCCATCCCAAATATGGTTTATCCATAAAGATTCACCAAATTTAACCATCATCAAATATATGAGGCCAGCAGATGCTCTCTCACTGGGATTCAGTCACCATACAGCAACCAATCCAGGTTTATGACAACATGATGCAGGGGTGAGCTAGTGCCAAGCAATCAGCCTCTTTCATTTAATAATAGGCCTCTTACTGTTACGAATCAAGAGATGTTTATTCAAAAATGAACAAGAGAAAAGAATATGGGGTTAAAACAAATCCCCTACCCAAAATAAGGTTTATATACAGAGATTCACCTTGTTCAACCATCACAAATTATATGAGGCCAGCAGATGCAATTCACTGGGACTCAGTAACAATTTAGTGACCCACCCAGGTCTATGATAACATAGTGCAGAAGTGAGGTTGTGCCAAGCAATCAGCCACCTTCATTTATTCACGGAGTGCTCATGCTGAGCCTCTAGCCCATTAACGTCAGGAATCGGATGTTTCTTCTAAAAGGAGTGAGGGGAATGATGGAAAGAAAAGTTAACTAGATACTCATTGGGCTTTGCTTATGACAAAGGAACAGTTTTTCATCCTTAAAAACCTACATTTTCTCACTAACAGACAAAGCCCTATAAACATCTGAGAGCACCTGTATGGTGAGGAGTTAAAATTCTGTTTTACCCCCAAAAGGAGTTGTATCCATAAGAATTTACCCTCCTTGACTATCATAAAATATCAGAGTCTGGCTGATGCTCATTTAAAGGTACTGAACGTTAAGAAAAAGAAAAGGTCTTTAGATTACTAATCCAAAAAAATTGTAAGACAAGGTCAATAACGTGATTTAGGTTTTATGCAGTGTTTATATATCAAACCAAAGCTCCACTGAGATTCCGTATGGACCATTTCCATAGAAGATCGCACAATACCCCTGGGCATACACCCTCCGACTTCATCCCCGTAGCGTATCATCAGTACGCGAGATGGGAATAGGAAACTTAAGATATGTGGTCTGTCTGAACCTCCCTTGCCAATAACAATGGGTTACGAATTGATCCTGCATTGAGAAAATCCAACAATACACCAGCAAGAACAAGGGTTTTGCATACTAAGGACAATAAAAGCCCCGCTGAGTTCCCAAATTGGAACATTGAAATGAGATCATGCAAAGACTCTTCGCACAGAAACCTTGTGACTCAGTTCCCCTAGTGTATCATCGGTGCAATAGTTAAGGCATGCTTTAGGCCTCTGGGTCTATCTTTGCATCCCACACTGATGACAGGGTTACGAGCTGAGCTTGGCACAAATGTCAGTAGAACTGTTTCTCCAGGAAGGACAACAAAATCAACTAGATCTGTTGAAGAAGCTGAGTGGTGGACCATCCCACTGAGAAATGAGCCTCTCATTTGGTTGAAACACTGTACTAATCTGTTGTGACACAGTTTGGTATCATCACCGTAAGATCAAAATATTCAGGACATCAAGTCTATCAAATTCTAGGTCCATGTACAATACTTCCATTATGAAGTACATATAAATCATGAGTCATATAAATAAAAAAATATCACATTATAAAAAGGATTAAACAATGCAAAACTTATACAATGCATAAAAACAAAGAATATGGTAATTCACTCTTTTTTAGAGTGGCTTTCTTGATAGGAGATCCTCTTCACATCTATGGCATATACTGCAATTTAGGTGACCCCTGAAAACAAGTCTCTGGTCGCTGCCATATTTTGGCAGCTGACGCCGATGGTTTCCGGGTACATTAGTTTCCAAAACAACAAAGAACAAATGATTCTTGTCATTAAACAATAACAGAGACAAGAATATGGAATCAACTTCTCTGAAGGCCGCAAGCAAAGGTGAAGACACCGCTAGCAGATGCCAAGTAACGGTCAGCACTGCACAAGAGTTGAACAAATGAATTATGATGGTGTTTGGTTGCTTGACACTGACACATCATACTATGTCGTCACTGACCTGGTCGATCTGCTGTAGAGTTGGTGAGCCCCTGTGAGTGCGTATCAGCTGGCTCTATGGTTGCTGAGTCTCTGTGAGCGAACATCAGCCAATCTCAGATGTTTCATGATGGCATAAAGGAATGAACTCTCATGGATACACCTCATTTTGGAAGGTAAAACTCTACTTTATCCTCCACTGAGCAAGTAATATCAGGCGTTCTTAGGACTCTGTCTATAAGTGAAAAATCAAAACAGAAACTTGTTAGAGTAAATAATCCTGGAAAAGAGAAAATGTATTAAATATACAGTGGCTAGTTTCCTATCAATGTAGAACAGAATAAAACAAGAGCTGTCCACATGGTATATAAGAATAAAATTTGGTATGAAAGCTCCTATGGTCCTTCCTTTTGAGAAACAAGTAAGAACCATGTCGAATTCCACCATCGTTAAAGATGACTAGCATCAGGTCACAAAGATCATCCTATAAATTTTTTAGCTACTTTCCATTCCATTTCAACCACATCTAACCAAGAAGTACTTATATTTCTGAAAAGTTAAGCACTGTGTAATAACCATAGAATTTATAGATTCTTACACAATTTCGTACAGTTTTTACACAGGGACCAACCTCTCACTTTTTAAAAATCTTAAGAGTCTACAGAGAATAGAAACAGAGACTTTAAAGGGGAACACAAATGAAAATTGAATTAAAACAAAATAGACATTTTTGTCTCTGCTTAGTTTTCAAATATCTATTTCCATTTACCAAAAAAGGCTCAAAACAACATTTTTAGCCTGTAAAATGAATTATGCTATATATCACTGAGAACACAATAGGGTCAAGGATGAAGGCTGTATATGAACAACGCACCATGACCAGCTTCAAATTCCGACAGGTTTACCCAGCTTCTCTTGTTATTGAGAGTGATGGTTGATTTATTGACAATCCTTCTGACAATAGCAGTGGTGAATTATTATGCTTCGAAGATGCTGAACCAAATCGTTTTGAGCGCTATAAGAGCAAAGCGATTTCAGCAAGTGATAGCAATGGTGATATTAAAGGTATGACAAATTGTTTGGCCAACACAGAATATTAGAGTATTCTACCGAAGATCAAAATGATCATCTCAAACTCAAGATTCTAAGACTTCTCTTCATGTGCGATTCTCATTCATTCTCATGAAATACAGTAGTTTCCAAGTGAACTTGCTTTCCCCATTTCAGTTTTACTTGTTAGCTGTACTAGTGTCATTCAAGGCTTGTTACTGCTTTTCATCCATACTATACAACTGTGACTCAAACTTAGATTTAGGCTACCAGCGCTAGAGTACGAACCTGTGTTAACTTGTCAAATTCGCTAATAAAGCATGACATGATAAATACCATTCTGTTGAATCACAGTCAATTATATATCTGTATTCTCATATATTCATTTGATTATGGGCAAATTAAGTTACTTATTGTTCATTAATTAATGCTGAGAGACTTGACTATCATTTATCAACTTATGCAATACCTAAAGGAATGCTTTTCAAATGATTTAACAGTTTCTTTAGTGACATAAGAGCTATAGATTTTCCTTCTTTCACCTCATTTAGCGTGGAATACTTACTCTACGAATTTTAGTTGTAATTTCTCATAATATTCCTATCCCAAATCATCTTGTTATTCACTGTGTAAATAAATACTCTTAGTCATTCGTGTTTATTAAATCCCTACGTTTTTATCCACTGTCTGTATCCAAGACTATTGTTGATAACGAAGTTTATAGTAGGACCACTCGAGTTGACTGCTACCCTGGTTTGAACAGGATCTTAGCAGTCCTAATGATCTTCTGTTCTTAAAGAGTAATCCTGGTATGGTTATAACTGTAATAACATATGAAACCCCTTACCACTGCTATATCACACTGTTCTGAATAGCGACTCTGGTGATTATCTATGATAATTTTACCAGAGGTAACTACTCTCATTAGCCTCACACTTACGTTTTCATGTTTTTCTTATTTTTGCTACAGAAAGTAACTGTCCAATGAAAATTCATGTGTTTGCAATGAGTTACCATACTGAGTTGTTGATATATAGCAAGATTCGTAGTTACAACTGTATGAAAGTTGATATATTTTTTGAATACTTACAAGGGACAAAAACATTAGATTTACGAGAGCTCTCTTAGGAAATGATGATGCTCACTGTAATTCTGACTTGTTTCTGATGCAGGTCATAGTATCTAGAACACAAAACTTTACACTTGAAGCATCACATGAATGATTCTAAAAAAAAATGTTTTTTATTACCCCACTATCAGAGGTAAAACATAATATGATGTTCAATATGTTCATAAACTTGTTCCAACTCATGTATGGATGAGCAACCCAACTTTATATACATCATAAATGGTAGAGAATGAGAGCAGTTAGGTAGGTAACTTGCATAATGTAACTGGAATTAGGTACGTAGGATGAATTATATGAGAAGGATATGTTGTGTGAAGAAATCTTTAAGAATGCGCTTGGATGAAGGTGTTTTAAAATGGTATTGTTCTATGAAATGCAAAGGCAGATTATAGGATGGCCATGAAGGAGTCTTGTAGTAAATAGAGGGAGACCACTGAAGAGTTGGATAGATACCATGAGATAATTGATTGTGGCTAAGAATACTTTTAGTGAAGGTGCCAAAGGAACGATTTGTGACTTGGTGCAGTGGAAACATTTTGCGTATTTAGGTGGTGTAAATCAACCTCGTGTGGAGATTGGGCGTTGGTTGAAGATGTGAACGAGCGACATAAAAGGCTGTGTGTATCTGTTCTACCCACATATAACTGGAAATAAACTCTGATGGTAGACTGATAGATCATATGTATTATTAAACAAAAGAAGAAAAAGTTTCTGAGAACCTGTTCATTCTGAATGTGATAATGTATAGTTTTCACAAACTTCTATAGTATTCTTTAGAAATTCCTTAATCTGCTATGTCTGCAGTAGACTAATGCTGCTTCTGAAATCAGTACTTGCTTATCAGTTCCAGAGACGTAGATTCAACATGTTTCAGTCTAATGATAAAACATACATGCTCATTGATAATGCTGTGGCGTAAAATGTTACTATGATAGACACAAGATATCAACTGGCTAAAAATCCCAGTTCTCTTTGCGACTGTTATTTAGTATAATGACCCTGTGCTTCACTGTACCTTGTGAAAGTCTCAGAAATACTACCTCTTTCACGTTAAATACTCACCTGGAACATGGAATGTGAAACTGGGTATGTCAGGTGCAGTGAAAGTGACAGTTACCACATTATCGTAACCTTGGGTCGAGGTGATCAGATGGCACTCAGCAACTTCCCCAACGGTCACAAGGGCAGGACACTCCAGAGTAGCATTGGGCTCTTCCAAAACTATCACTCTGATACCATCTCTCACAGTTGGAACTAGTTCCAAAAAAGCTGCCGAGAACATCATTGGTTAAGCTTATCTTAACGATCAATATCAGCAAATGTTAAGCTGGGATTAAGTTATGCGTTCACACACGCGTCATACACACGGGCCGCCTGGAAACAAACCCGCTTAGGTTCAAATCCTGGTCGCGGCAGCCGATTCACAGTCCACACAGCTATTCATTCTCCCTTACGGGTTGGTTGATGAAATGGGTACCTAGCATAAGCTAGGGTGTGTGTGTGTGTGTGTGTGTGCATACTTAGTAACACAGCCATGGTATATACAATGTTAAAAGATGGGGCAACACGGGTAAAAACTCTCCCCGTAATACACAAATAGTAGTCATACACACACACACACACACACAGAGTTGGGTCCCACAAGTGCAGAATTCCCTCTTGGTGCCACAAAACAGGTCATTACAATTAGGTAATTATGTACACACACATATCTATACCTGCAAATGTAGAAGCATATACAGACACACACACACACACACACACACATACAAAAACCATATAAAAGTAAAAAGCGACAGCAAAATCATAAGGGAGAACAGAAATATGAAAAATATTGATACTGGAAAACAGACATAAACCTGCATATCATTTTTGGATTCATCTTAACGACGTAGAAGGAACAACAAAACAGGTTACAGGGCACCAGCCGATGTATGAAAATTTACAATGAACAGGTAAACAAGTGAACAAGTGAAAATAAAAGAAAGAATATAATCTATATTAACAACACTAAGAAAACAGATGCCACGAATGCTGACGTGAAGAGTAAAAAAGATAAAGGATAAGAAAAAGTCGTTTGTTGCGAAGTATAACAAGCGATTTCACAAAAAAGAGTGACAAATCTTTGTACAAAAGAGGAGAAACCTTTTCTAATTAGTTTCCAAACTGACAATTTAAGTCTCAGAAAGGAGAAACTGGAAGCTTGTACCAAATAGATATATGCATGAAATAACTCTTCAGCAGAAAAACTAATAACCCTGCTTACCAACAATAACAAATTCTCCAGGCAGGGTGTACACATGTTGGGTGCCGTTTAGATTATGGCCAGATCCATCACCCCAGTCTATTATCCATGTTCCTGTGGCTGTTACAGTCAGGTTCAGTGTCTGTCATGTGGAAACATAGATGAGGGATTAGCATAGGCCCAAACAGATAGATGACTAGTTTTTAGAATGTTGCTATATTTATATCAACAGGAAGAATACAGACTTGGCCATGATTAAAGCCAAAACTATTCAAATGTAGGCAGATGTACAGAGACATGTCATAATATTCATCTTGTTTTTCAACAGACACACACCACTAAGGCTTCACTAAGTGTATAATATCTAGGCTTTGCAATATACATACCCATGAAGCTTTACCAGGCACTCATGACTTAAGATTACTGAAGCTTTTCCAGGCAAACATTACTAAGGTTTACTGAAGCTTCACGGGGCAAACATTACTGAGGTTTACTGAAGCTTCACCAGGCATTCAATCATTACTGAGGTTTACTGAAGCTTC
Source organism: Panulirus interruptus (assembly GCA_032273725.1). Taxonomy (NCBI): domain Eukaryota; kingdom Metazoa; phylum Arthropoda; class Malacostraca; order Decapoda; family Palinuridae; genus Panulirus; species Panulirus interruptus. The sequence continues at coordinate 4,088 of JAUTYZ010009283.1, read as the reverse complement.
ACCAGGCATTCAATCATTACTGAGGTTTAAAGAAGGTTTAACTGGCTCTCATTATTGAGTTTTTTTGAAGCTTTATCAAGCAGTCATTAATGAAGTTTACTAAAGGTTCACTAGGCACTCATTAGTAATTTTTTAAAGCTTCACCAGGCACTCATTAACGAAATTAACTGAAGCTTCACCAAGCACTCATTACTGAGGTTTACTAAGGCTTCTCCAGCCACACATTAGTAATGTTTATTACGTAAATATTCACCAGGCACTCATTACTGAGGTTTGCTAAGGCTTCACCAGCACTCGTTACTAAGGTTTACTGAAGCATCACCAGGCACCCATAAATGAAGTTTACTGAAGCTTTACCAGGCACTCATTACCGAAGTCTACTGACGCTTCATCGGGCATTCATCACTGAAGTTTACTAAATCATCAGGCACTCATTACTGAGGTTCTCTTGGCTTTACCAGGAACTCATTACTAAGGTTTCACTAGATACATATTACTTAGGCATAACCAGCTAAACATTATTTTATGGGCCAAATACAGATTACGGGCTTTCATCACTGATAAATCAACTATGCTTCAACAGTATTGTAGAATTATTGGCTTACACATGTTACTCGACTTTCTTAAAGGCTTTGATATGCACAGAGCTCTTACATCAGTGCAACTTCATCAGGTACTGTTGCCAATACTGAAGCTACACTTGGTAGAAGAAAATGAAGGTTCATCAACTATACATCATGGGACTTCACAAAGTAAACAGTACAAGGATTTAACAGGTATACATCTTCTGGCTTCACCATGTACACGCGTTTTGCCTTAACAAATACAATTTACAGAGACTTCAGCATGTACTCACTTCACCGACGATGAAGTTGAATGTGTCAGCATTGAATGTAAAACTAAGTTCTCCTGTGAGTACAGATGCCTCCCACACCTGTATTAAACCAGGAGTCAGCCCTTCACACTCAGTCTCGTTAGGACAAGTTGCTGTGCATGACACAGGAGCCTCTATCATGACTGTGGAGAGTTTAGGTAATGCACTTATTACTAAAATGAACAATATGGTACGTGAAATTTTCCTCAATCAAAAGGAGGAATGATATAGGAAAGAAGAAATATTTAAGTATAGCATGGGGCCCCCGACGATACGCGCCGTGGTAGTGCCGGCTTCGTCCGAGCTGCTAGCGTATCTCAGACATTAATATGTTATTTCAAGGTTACTCCTAAATCTCACCATTTCCAAGTTATGCTATAGGAACTACACTGCCGTTTCATCGGTATTTTGCATACCAGTTATATAACTGTATGGATGAAATGATGTGTGAAAAACAGTTCAAGTAGAGGAAAAGTTAAGATATATAATCGTACAGAAATCGTAGTCAATAGCAGTAAACTTGGCGCGCAGTGGCAACTCCCCGCCCGGAGACAAGCAGACGCCCGAACCCTTTTAAAAATTCAGTTGCCACTAAATTTCATTTTATTACGATTTCATTGCAGTAGCATATTCATGTACTAATTTACTACTTTATTTTACCTTTATTCTACTTAACTTTCGTAGAAATTTACTCATTTGATTACACAATATCCTTGTTTTCACAAATGATAAAAAGACTTGAAAATTGTGAGTGTTCAAGCATTTGGCACTCTGCCCGTAAAACGCTGATGGGAAAGTTTAATTGGCAGGGTAACATTGTATAACGGATTTTGAGGCATTTCGTAAAAGAGTAAAGCCAGACCCGTTTACGAAAAAGGTAGGTTACACAGAATAAACACAATTACATCTAGTTACGGGAGTTAAAAGGCAGGGGAACTGTTTTGTTTGTGAGCTTCGGTGTAAGAGGGCTATGCTAGACATTCTCACGTGTTTCCGGTAGAGAAGGGCATCGAGGCTCAATCCAATGTTATTCAACTTTTTTTCTTAACATTAAACAAAAGAGTGTGAATTCCCATACACCGGCTGCGCAATAAAGTTCTTCGACTACACGGTATTTATTGTACCAGACTAAGGTACGTCCATATACATTAAATATCTTAATGATCTGCTACTCAATAGTATTCCATTATATTTCAAAACCTCAAAACACTTACGGGTATCCATCTCACTAACTTAGCGAAAACAGTCCAATCAAGCTATACCATAAGACGCCGCCACCTCACAACACGGTGGGTAGACCTAACCTCAGTCCTTTGTCTCGTGTGTCTAACGAAAAATTAAGCCTAAGCGATCAATGATGATTACTACAGAGGAAAGAACTGTCTGTAGAAGTGTCAGGGAATCTGAGAATGCTTTAAACACAGAAAAAATAAAAGATATATGTTTTTAGTGGACTCTGTAAGCGAGTATAGGATTAGAATGTTTTGAATATTTTGTTTCTTGGTGTGAGGTTCGTGTAGGGTAAAGGCAAACCTGTATGGTAGCTCCCTGGTGGCCGGGAGAGGGGGAGGGAGAGGGTTGAGAGGAGAGAGGAGGAGGGTTAGTGAAAGTAAAAGTAGGGAAGAAAATGAGAAGAAGACAGAAGAGAAAGAGTAAGGAAGAGAGAAAGAGTAAGGAAGAAAGTTTCTTTAGCCTAAATTAGATTATTGATTCGTCTTGCCCAAGGCAACCTAATAATCTATCGACCTTTCAGACCGCTCCAGCGACCTAAAACTCTCTTACAACTCCTGTACTCTCACCCTCCTCTTATGTAGAAAGCCGCCCTGTGTCTTCATACGTCTACACATGGTTGCTGGAGAGCCCATCTACATACCTCTATCCTCCTCACTTACACTATAAACAAATCCTCCCCTTTTACACTATAAACACGAATCCCCCTCACTTACACTTTAGTACTAATCTTCCTTATTACAGCATAACCACTAATCTACTTACACTTAAGCATCAATCCTCCTCACTTACACTATCAGCACTATCCCTTCTCGCTTACAATAAACACACTTATCCCCCCTCACTTACACTAAAGGCACTAATCCTTCTTACTTACACTATAACCACTAAGTCTCCTTACTTACACTATAAGTACTAATCCTCCTCACATAAATTATGAACACTAATCCTTCTCATTTACAGTATAAGCACTAATCCCTTCACTTACACTATAAGCACTAATCATCCCCACTTACAATATATGCACTTATCCTCCCCACTTACACTATAAGCACTAATATTCCTCACTTACACAATAAGCACTAATCCCCCTCACATACACCACAAGCACTAATCTTCCTCACTTACAGTATAAACATTAACCCTACTCACTTACCCTATAAGCACTTATCCTCCTCACTTACACTATAAGCGCTAATCTTCCTCTTACACAATAAGCACTAATCCTCCTCACTTGCACCATAAGCGCTAATCCTCCTCACTTATACTATAAGTACTCATCTTCCTCATATATAGAAAAGCTCTAATCCTTCTCATTTACACTATAAACACTAATTCTCCTCACTAACACTATAAGCACTAATCTTCCTCACACCGTAAGCACTAACCCTCCTCACTTACACTATGAGCACTAATCCTCCTCACTTAACACTATGAGCACTTATCCTCCTCGCTTTCCCTATAAGCGCTAATCCTCTTCGCTTACACTGTGCAATGCAAGGGTCCTTGATCCCTTGCCTTATAGTTTCTCTCGTATCTTTTTATCATTTTCACATGAGCCTTTGTGGTCCGGGTATCCGAGTGAGAGACTACTTACTTACTCAAGAGTAATGACGATTCTATTTTACCAAAAGGCAGGGCTAGCACGTTGCGCTCACCGCAGGAAAGTATAGAGTTACAAAGAACGAGTCATGCGAGCTACGCGTTGTGAAGTGTTGTGTGTGAGGAGAGACTGCATGTTTGTGGGTGAGGCAGAAAGAAAGAGAGCTTCCTGGGTCACAGGAGGGTGAACTGACAGCTACTGAAGTGGTGACTTACTGAACAGCTGTTATTAACCTATCTGATACCAAGGTGGGTAGTATCGGTAATACAGTAACATACCTCCCTGGTAGGTGACTGCCCAGCAACTACTACCGAGAGAGAGAGAGAGAGAGAGAGAGAGAGAGAGAGAGAGAGAGAGAGAGAGAGAGAGAGAGAGAGAGAG
>JAUTYZ010009173.1:1445-12181 GCA_032273725.1 Panulirus interruptus | reverse complement strand
TGTCTAGTCGAAGGAAACCTTTATAGAATGGGTTTTGGAGCTGTTCTCAAAATGTATTGTATTAAGGTCATTGGGTGTGGGGAACTGCTTTAGAAGTTTCTCCTTGAGTGGTGTAATTATGGTGGAAATCTTGAGTTTCATTAGTTAGAGAAGTATACTCTCCCTTGCAGGCAAGTTACACATAGATTTCCTGAGGGTTTTCTTTTTTCTTTTTTCACCACGTATGAAAACTATTTCTACTTAATTGGTTAGGAGAAAGTATTGTCAGGTCAGTATGGGAAGAGAAACTTCCCGTCTTTAGGAAAGTATACTTTGATTTTATCAGGTATATGTGGGAAGGTGTAGTTGACTGCATTTAGAACGTACTGATGTCGGACATGGGCCGAGTGCACAGCGTACCTTATATTGATATCTGCTTTAACGAAATAGTGACAGTCTGTGAAACTAATGATAACACTTTGTATTGAGGATATACTTTCCATTGGAAGGCAAATTGTTTCCTCTTTAAGGAGAGGTCATATTGTCTCCGTGTCAATTATGTATATCGTATATTTGTTATATTTTTTACCCTACTATAGGGAACACTACCTTTTATTCTGAGGGCATCACAAAGAAGGCATACATAAACTATTTGCCGAGTTAAGTATCCATAATCATTGCTCAGGGGCTACTGGGAAATAATATATCCGCTCGGAAGCCAAAGGTTTCTTGTACTGTAATTGATTACCTGTTTGAACAGCACGGGAAGAGAGTTCTACACTCGTGGGGTCCCATCTCAACTTTCCATGCCATGAAGTAGCTTTTTAAACCTTCGTAGACTGCCAGTATTCATTGCCTCGTTGGATAGTTTATTCCAGCCATCCACCACCCAAACACTAAACCAGTACTTTTAACATCTCATATGACTAGTGTTCTTATCCTGCTTGTTGTTATGGCCACTGGTTATTCTGAAGCTGCATCTCGTGAACAACTGTTCCTTATCAGTATCATCTAGCAGTTTTAGAAACCTGAATGCTGCTATCAGATTCCCCTCTGTCTCTCATCCATGGTGGACAGCATTGTAGCCTTCAGCCTCTCATTTTGGCTTGGTTCTTTTAATTCAGGTACCATCTTGGTCTTCTCATTACTATCTAGATAAGATCTTCGTACCTCATTAGGTGCATTGAGTAGACTTGTAAGGCATAATACTGTTTTGGTCTGATGTATGTGGTGAATAATTTTACAAACATACCCCTATCCATATATTTGAATGCAACTCTTATATTTGCCAGCAGACTGTTTGTCTCTCTCAATTCTAATGTTTGGCACAATATCATCCCTAAGATCTCATTCATTTGCAGATTCATGTAATTTTATTTCAAATTGGGTAATATTCACACCAAGGCCTTCTTTTGCTTTGTTCCATCCATATTACCTTGCAGTTACTTGAATTGAAATGTCATCTATTTATCTGACCAACTTTGGAGTTTGTCCGGGTCTCCCTTTAGGCTGATGCAATCATCATCATTCTTTATTTCTTTCATGACCTTGGCATTGTCTGCAAACATGTTTATAGATACAATTCCAGTCCATCAGGCAAGTCATTTACATACACCAAGAATAGCAGTGGGCTCAAGGCAGATCCTTGCAGCATGCCACTTGCAACCCCAGCCCATTTCGAGGATGCACCTCTTACCTGTGTTCTTTGCCCCTTTCCAGTAAGGTAGTCTTCAGTCTAGTGAAGGCCCCCCCCCCCCATCATTTCTGCTTGAAGGTTAATCATCCTCCGATGAGGAACCATTTCAAAGGTTAGGTTAGGTTTTTCTGGCAATCTAAGAGCATACAGTGCACCTGGCCACTCTTTCATCTAAAATGGAGCACACCCTGCCATAGAAGTCTAGAAGATTGGTTATACAAGCCCTCCTTTCCATAAGACCATGTTGTCTACTAGTTAGAAAGTTTCTTCTTTACAACTAGTCATTCATTTGCTTTCTGATTATCTTTTCCGACATTTTACAAACCACACATGTATGAAAGACTGGCCTGTAGTTAGGTGCAGTTTCCTTATTTCCTTTCTTGAATGTCACAACATTTGCCCTCTTCCACATATTATGAACAAACCTAATAATTACTTATAGAGCAACATTTCAAGTGGTGTAGCAAGTACCTCTGCACATGAATTCAGCACATATGGGCATACTTTACCAGGACTATGGCCTTTACATGGATCAAGTTGTTTTACTGGCTTGATTGTCATTTCAGTGATTAATATACTTTCCAAGACATCACCATCTCCCACTATGGGAATGCTGGTGCTTTATAGTCTTCCACAGTGAAAACACTTTTGAACTTATCAGTTAACTCACATATTTCCTCCTCATCCCCAGGAATTCCTTCCCTCTTAGTTCCTTAGCCTGATTACTGTAGTTGCTCTTTCAATGAGAGTTTGTTCTTGATGAAAAGTAAAATTTTTGGAGTGTATTTTGCTTTTTCCTAAATGCATTTTTTTTTTCAAAATCTCTGCTTCTCCCCTCATGTATTAGAGTACTCATTCCTTGCTTTCCTGCATCATTCATATGTTGGCTAGTAGCAATGTTTTTTTTATATCCTCCATAGTACACCCCTGAGCTCTCTTGCTTTGAGACATTTCCAACTGAACCATATATCTCTCTATCTTGTATGTCTGCCATCAAGCCAATGGTTTGATGAATGTCTTCTAATAAGGTAAAATTTAACTGTTTGCTTGCAAACCAAAGGCATACTTTGGTTGCCAGTAAGCCAAGGGTAACATACAGTGTCTGCAACAAATTTTGTCCACCCCCCCCATATACTTTCAAAGGTGATACACAGCGAAGGGTTATTATTGGTACAAGCATATGATGCTCTTAGGGTGAAATCATTGTACACATGGTCGCTGAAATGTGTTTCTTATGGTGTGAACACCAGCAAGCCGCCTCGTTGTGCCTCAGGCTATCTTGTGGGATGGCTATTCTTTCTTTACTCTTCCTAGCTGCCACTTCAATTTGGGAATTTTGCTTCTGGGCACTGTATTTCTTCCACCTGTATTTGCACATGGTTGGCTCTTACCTTTCTAAGGAGGAGAAAACCCAAATTCTTGCCTGTAAGTAAGAAAATGTGGTAACACATATCTAGGTGCACTAGGCACTCAGAACGCATGATCAGGTGGCTGCTTCCTGGAACACCTCATCAGTGCCTCACCTCACTCAGGAGATCAAGACCCTATGGACCGAAAACATGGACCAAGAATACTTCAGGAACCTTTTCAATTCCATGCCCAAACACCTGCAGATGGTAATCAAGGCCAAAGGAGTGATGACAGAGTACTAAAATGTAAGTGTGACATCACCTTTGAAAATATATGGGAGGCAGACAAGGTTTTTTGTGGACATTGTGTCTAATGCCAGGCACATTGGTGTTGGTGACTGTGTTCATCTCTATACTATTTGTTATTAGTCATTATGAAGTCAATCTATTTTGTACCTGCCAATTAAGTTTTTGTACTCATTGTTATTCTTTACTCTGTGCCATTAATCATTTTGAATGTATTATGAAGACTACATTGTAAATATATGTTTATACTGTGTGTGCTGTCCTTGGTAAAATATTTAAAAGATGTACACCATTTATGTGTTTTACCAAGATAAACTCACTCACTCAGAAGCTAGGTGTATATTGTATACTTATATAAAGGCATGGCTCTGCTGTATATATTGACACTTTGGGTATAATGCATGTCAGATACTAATCCAGGCGTATGTTACATACCTTTTAGCGTTCAGAGGGTATACTTTGTCTGCTTAAACATTGGCAATCTGATGTCAAACCAAGGCAGTACTGTGTATGTTGTCAAGCTAAGGGTAAAAGGCATATCTGCTTTCAGGCCAAAGGTTTCCAGTATGTATACTGATAGGTCAAAGGTGTACTGTTTTTCCAGTGGATGATCAGGGATATACTATGAATATATTGTGTATCTCCTGCAGACTAAGGGTATATTGTATGTCTTTTGGCAGGAGAAGACTATATAATGTGTCTTCTAGTAGGCCAAGATTGTACACTACATTGGCAGACCATTAGCTAAGCTGAACAGCTTGAGAAGTCATGTGAAGGGTGTATTGTATATTAGTAAACTCATTCTATCAGCTGATAGGTCTTGCACACATTTGTCAATCATTGTTTGCTTTAGTGCCACCACCTTAATGATTGTTGAAAAACATGAAAATCCATATAAATGACATTTTTATAGTTTGTAGGATTTTCTAGAGGGGAGATGGTGTATATTATCAATTAGTGACCTGAGAATATGACCCCACACAGTAGACAGGGTGTTAAACTGACAGAAATTGTTGGTTAGGGAAAAAAAAAAAAGGAAATTATCAACATGAATCTATAAAACCAAACTTTACATATCTTGCCTCTAGAAAGCATCAGCAGGCCAAAGGTAGTCTATCTTTGGTCAGACCAGGAACATGTGTATTTTTTGAATGCCGGGGATATTAGGTGCTTTCAATTTCTTGTAAGGAACTTTGCAACAAAGAATGGTGCAGCTGTAAGACTCTCCTTACAATTGATTAATAAGAATATTCAGTTTTTCTGTATGTGCAATTTTAAGAAATATCATAGGCCAAAAAGATATATACAATGATAAATTGTTGTTTATCACTAGCATGTAGAATATCATATCAATTGGACTTCCTCACTATCCAAGCACAGTTGAGCTATATTCACTATTAATTCATAATTTTTGATAAACATATCAATACAACCCGATAAATATAATGGAATCCCCATAAGGGAAATGTATGGAATGTTATAGTTTGTATTAATTAGTTAAAAGGTATTAAAATGGAACCTTGATATTTTGCAGGTTGAGTCTTGTTGGTACAAAAAAGCCTAAAGGAAGGATGACAAATACATCATCACCAAGTAGTTAGAAAAAAGCGAAGGTTCAATTAAAAAAACAAGGATTCATACCTTAAATAGCTCTGCTCATGGGAATGCATTTGAGTTTGTAAATTTTTATGATTAAAGGGGTGCAAAACATTTTCATGATGAATATATCTAGTTTTCCATTTGTCGGACAGCTGTATCTTCCTGTTTTGTTGACTTCTTTGATAATTGGATTGATAATCCTAATTTTCTTTGAGAAGAAAAAGATTATAGGAAGGGTAATGGGAATGGAGAAGAATTACTCTACGGTCAAACCTATGAGAAATGGAATATATTGTGATCACATTAGTAAGTCCAATTCTGATAATGTTCATACATTTGATACTGAAGATGTGAAATTGAACAGTTCTCAAGATGTTTCCAGTGAAGCACATTCTCTGGATTCGTTTGTAGAAATCAAGGGACAGACTGAAAGTACCTCAGTTTTTGATAAACACCTAGACCTTGGAGAAGTCAACATAAAGCCTGATGAAAATTCTCAAGAGAGAACACTGTGCAGCTCAAGTAGTGAAGAAGATACTGCAAAGCCAGAAAGTAAGATGCTTCATACTAGGAAAAAGCATAGCTGTAGCGGTACTAAGGATTGTTCCAAGAAGACTGTGTCACAAGTATTCATTGTAACAGACACTGAGGATGAACAACTAAAGGTATAGTTATTTCAGTTTGGCTAGAATGTTGATAGGAATTGATAATGATTTTTCATTTTACAGCAATGATATAATCCATAGATTTTGATATGTTGTATATGAATTCACTTAGTGAACATTCAGATTTGTAATGCTTTTTGTATTTCTATATTGAGAGAACTGAATTAATGAGTTATATCACATTCCAGGCTAGTTTAGAAGATTTGGCAGAGAAATTTAAGACGGGGGGCCTAACCTGCGCTACCAGATCTTCTCAGGATACACACCAGCTTCTTCTAAAAGCTGTGAGTATGATTAAATCTGTTGGTATATGAAGGAATTGATTGCTACTTGGATGTACCATTTCTTGCAAATAAACCATTTTAGTAAGAATTCAAACAGCCAACCTATCTTACACTGATACCCTACACTCTTCTAGTGATTGATGTTGCCTTGATTTTACAGTTACATGACAAGAGCTGTGTGGCTGATGTCATTGTATTAGATAGAAAAAAGAGAATTTTGAAGAATGAAAAACTGTCTCTCTGAAGCAGTTTCCCACGAGCTATGAGAGAATCGCTATGATCTCCAGCCTCTAACCCCCTACCTGCTGGTGAGGTTTATTTTGCTCTCCTTTTGCTAACATACCATTCAGCATTAGTGGCTCCATCTTGCTTCAGGTGTACTCCCTTCCAACCAGCATTTACCAGCCAGTGATGACATTATCCTTCCATTGTCTGTCAGACCATTCAGGTTGCCCTCCTCATGATTCTTTAGGACAAGGAGGATGTCACTCCAGGAGTGGCAACCATCAGTTAAGAGAAAAAAATTTCAAACGAGAGAGGAGTGTACGACAAGAAACAACTGGAAATTTTGCTTGCGAGACAGTACCTTAGAGAGAAACAGCTTTTCTCTTCAGTGTTGGTTAGTACTGTGATCTATGAGACCATAACAGCATGGAGGCATAGGTTTTGAAGAAAACTCAGCCAAGAAAAATGATAACCACAGACTTGCCTTAAGGTTGTCCTGTGGTAATTCTTTGCCTTGTAGGAGGTAAGCCCAGCACTCAAAAGATTGATCCTCAGTGTGTAGACCAAGACATTGTTTGATAGAAGTGTTGAGAAATGTCATAGTCATAGACAACTGCAAAAACTCTCTCTGACATAATGGCTCTGGCATACAGGTCAGGTTGAGCCAACAAAACCAGTCTTCTAATACAGAATAAAATGTTCCCCCAAAGGGATTGATGAGGGGGAGAAATAAAAAAAGCAATTTAAGAAAATTAGAGGAAATGGAAAACTCATGTTTTATAAAGGGACAGGTCATGGTTGTGAGGAATGACATAAAGAGGTTTCTGAAGCTCCAAGAAAGAAGCTCAAAAACAACCCACCTTTGAGTTGCCAACGGCCACACACTATTCGTGTGATGCAATAACTTGCTGGGTAATACCTGTTCTAGCTAATGGTGGGTACAGAAGCAACCAATTCTCAGGAGCAAAAACCAAATTAATACCTATGAAAGAGGGAAAGTGAACCAACATTATAGCATAGGACAAGTGGGTAAAGTTGTGGAAGGCATTCTTTGTGGGTATGTATAGATGTCTTTTGTCACAAGCAGCTATAATTAGCATGGGAGAAAATCCTAGAATGTCTTTTCTGGCATTGCAAATGTACTTGTACGGTTAACAGTGGTAGTATGAAAGGAATACTTTTATGGTTTGTGTTTTCCTGGAAGGTACTTTTTATGGGTATGCAGAGATGCCTTATATCGCGGTCAGCAATCAGTAGCACCAGAAAAAAAAAATCCTGGTGTCAAAAGAGATGAAAGTGTCAACAAACGACAGATCAGCTGAGCAAGAGCTCAACCCAGCTGGTATGCCAAGTTAACCTGTAACCAGCCCATCCCTGGAAATTTAGTGGGGTCCCCAGGACCAGAGTTATATCAGTTAATAGGATGTATCAGAACATTAAAGAAGGAAAAATCTGGTAAATGATTCATATTTGTTCCTGTTCAAACAATTGCATTTGGCAGACAGTGCAAGCTTGGCTTACCATTTGTTTGTTGACTTTTGTTGACTCCCACACCTTTGTCTCTTCTCCACCACCACCAGTGAATTACTGATACACAAAACCCTTTTCTTAGAGCTATTAGTTCAACATCCCCCAAAATATTATCACCATAATTGATGCCCCAGAGACTGTTGCTAATTAGCTAGTAATTGATGTGGGGTGTACACCAGCACTACATCTTCCCCAATTGGGTTATATGGGTAACTTGAGATATTAGGATTCTTTTCCAGTGAAAATTGAAGTTGCTTTTGACATGAGGCATATCTACATGCCAATAAAGTACACCTTGCATTTTAAATGATAGTGGTAGAGGCTTGAATAACAAAGATTAGAACAATAGAATTAATTAAATTTTCTGTCAGTTATTTAGGGTTTAATTGTATTATGGTTTTGTTTCTTAATCATTAAAATTTTCTTGTAAGTTGTGAGAGTAAGTGTGAAAGAGATATAAAAAAGCATACATATAATTGTGTAGGATATCCGGTTTGGTCTTTATAAATGATTCTTCTTAGGATATTGCACTGAATGAATATAGAAAGTATGATATGGATAAATGATTTGAATGTGCATAAAGATCATGAAGCAAATTTTTCTAAATCTTTAATGTCTGGCCATAACAGGAAACTTCTCATCTCATCATTTTCCTGGTCACATCATATGATAGCTGTGAACAGTTACAAAATAACATATTGAAGATAAAGGACCATCATGAACCTGCAGCAGCCTTTGTATACAGTGTTGCATGTTTGACAGAGAGAAGTCGTGGAGATGTCTATGAGGTGAGTCTTATCAAATTTAACTTGGTTTATAAATATGCACCATACTCTTAAATTCTCATTATCCCTTGCCATTACTTTTCTACAATCAACAGAGCTTGAGGGACACATGCTAGCCAGGCAAGTCAGCTGGATCACAAAATGAAAATCAAAGTAGCCAGGCAAAGTATCCATCATCTCCGAAACTACTCACCACAGGCTATCCAAACACAGCCCAGAAAATGTTGAATCTTCAGGTCTAATATTATTCCTTCCCACTGGTGATTCAGACTGCTTACAGCTCAGGTCCTAACTGACAACCAAGTAAGTCCTGTCCAGAAGCAAAGCCAGTTAAATAATGGAGGGCTCCTCTCAACTGAAATTAAAATGCCACTTCATTGTCTCTCAAAACCATTTTTTAAAGGACTGTTATATATACACCCAGATGATAGGCTAGACTGTTTATGTAATCAAAGAAAATCTGCAAAGCCCCAGTCTGTTAAATGACAGATTGTAGAGGCTCAGGATGGTAGCCTTGGAGGAAGAGCAGTTGCTGTCTTGCTTAGCTTTAGCTTTTAGCTTAAATCAGCAAGTTTCTCATTAAGCCTCAAACATTCAGAGTTGGTTTACTTTCCCTGCCCTAAAAATTTGGGGATTCTCAAGTTTAACTATCTGAAAGATATATTACAAGAAAGAAAACCATATAAGAGTACAGAATACATCCATCTGCAAGTGTGTAGAAGTCTGGATTGCCTTGTCGTCAGCAGACACTACAGACAGCCTGCTGAGGCCTGCTACATACGTGTGAGATGTCAGCTGCCATTATAGTTATTTTATCATTTATTTGTTTACTATGCTTCTACCTAGAGTTACTGACTACTTTGTTTTTTTATTGTAGCATGAGCTGTTTTCTCCTTTAATCCTTATGATTCATACAAATATTTTCATAACAGCATATGGAAATTTGAGTAGAAATATCTGGTGATGTTTGGTTGGCATCATATGTGTACCTGTCCCTGTGTTGCCATATCAGTTCCCCAACCAGGCTGCCAAAATCCGTCAGTTAGGGGAGAGCAAATGGGCAAGTGGTAACAGGCAGAGAGGAGTTGGAGTTAGTATTCTGAATTACAGTTGAATGTGTTAGATGATAAAGTGGCAGATGTTTGGTGTTTGAGACATGAAGGTGCACAGAACAAGAGTCATGGCAAGTGGATTGGTGGAATGAGAAGAGGTAGTGAAAGCCTTGCATAATATGAAGTATGGCAGAAAGGCTAGAGTGATTGGGATTGTGGTTGAATATCTCAGGAAAGGTGATGACATGGTTATTGATTGGATAGCAAGGATTCTCAATACATGTATGGCTTCAAGTGATGTTCTTGAGAACTAGCAGAATGTCTGTATAATGGCAAGGGGGACAAAAATGAATGCTCAAATAGCAGAAGTATAAGGTTCTTGAGTATATCTGGTAAGTTGTATGGCACAGTGGTGATTGAGAGGATGGTGGCATGCACAGAGCATCAGATTGGGGAGAAGCAATGTGGGTTCAGGAGTGGTTGGGAATGTGTAAATTAGGTATTTGCTTTGAAAAAAATGTGAGAAATATTTAGATAAAGAATGGAATTTGTATGTGAAATTGATAGACTTTGAGAAAGCGTATAAGATTGATAGAGATACACTGTGGAAGATGCTACATATACATGGTGTGGGAGGAAAGCTACTTGGGGCATTGAGATGTTTTTTCAAGAGAGTAGTGCTTGTGCACAAGTAAGAAGAGAAAGGGTGAGTGGTTCCAGGTGAAGGTGGGTCTGCATCAAGGGTCTATGATGTCACCATGGCTGTTTAACTCTTAACACCTTCAGATGGATATTTACATGAGCAGAAGTGGAAGCAGTAGTGGAAGCAGTGTTGCCAGCACCCTCCCAGCAACTGTATATGGAACTGTATGTGGGTTGACATAGTAAGTAGGTTTCATCTCAAGATTAGTTGGGGGCAGAAGTGGAAGAGATTTTCTCCATATATGGGTATCCCAAGTCATTTGCATCAGAAGCATTAAACTAATTTTGATGTGATTCAGTTGAATCTTCACAGGATTCCTACCAAGATGTTCAGAGAAAGGAAAATTTTAAGCCAGTAGGTGTGATGAAACATGTCAAATTGATTTGTGAAATGCAGCCTTTTGTATGGTTTTGGACCTGATTCTTTCGTAATAGAATGGCTCACAGAGTGCAAAGCAGTAGAGATGGATTTTTTTAAGAAGTTTATTTGGAGTGGATAGAGCAAGGAATGAATAACTTAGGTAGGAAGTTGTTCCCAGAGTTAAAAGATGGAGTACAGAGGTT
>JAUTYZ010009066.1:0-13038 GCA_032273725.1 Panulirus interruptus | reverse complement strand
CAAGCAAACAGCTGCAGCACATGATTCTCTGAGCTGGTAATGATTCAACACTGGTAGGGAAAGGACAGAGCTGTGATACCACTTCTGACACACACTGTTGAGCATCTTACTCTACTGGTAAGAAGTGTTTGGATTTCTCAAATTAAAGAAAAAAATTCATATCGTCTTTATCCTTTACAACTGGTTAAAAATGTTTCTTTACCATTATCAGCTTTATATGAATATAAATGGTGCTTACAAAGGGAGCCAATATACTAAGTTCGTCTATAGTCTTGAGGTGGTATAACTTATCATCATCTCTACGCTGGTCATCTGGGGTAGTAATGGTGGCCAACTGATGCTCTATTTTAACTATACCAATGGCTGCCTGCCTACTGGCATCCTCTTCTCCTCCTAATAGAACCCCTACCTGAAAAAAGGGAAAACAAGGATGCCAAAAAGTGTGCTTCTTGCACACTTCTGGTAAAATCTTACAGCAGACTTTATCACACCTCTGTGCTGCTTCTCATTAAACTGAATAGCAACACCTTAACTGAAAACATATTAACTAGCCTTTTGTCATGATATTACAAAGCAACTGTACCTCTGACACAGCATGCACCAACATTCATACCTACAACAGAGTTCAAGGAGTAAACCTGTCTCTCTAGGCTAAGAAGTCTGAGTGGTATTCCCATATCAATATCTCATACAAAATACGCAACAGAAACATAAGAATAATCTTGAAACTCTCTCATCAGACGTTACCTCATATACAAAAGAATTGGGAAAACAAAATTCTTTTCTCAACACATAAAGCAAGAATATATCTTTCATAAGGCTATCTAAAGGCTGACTAAATCTGAGTTTGCCATAAAGTAAATTCAACCTTTTGTTAAACTGTGTTTGCCATCCAGCTATCCGACCTAATCCTTGTGCTTTTACTGAAAGATCTTTTTTTCTACTCACTGTTAATAGCTGAAATTCTTGGATAGTTTTTATTAAAAAATAACAATAATGAAGAGTGCTTCTCTCATAACCAGTGCAGCATTAATAACCCAGAAATCAGATCTTGCATGAAAAACTGATGAAGTCCTGTAATCAGATGTTTTTAATTTATTCAAAAGAATTCTTACATCAATCTCCTTTTTCAAGTAGTTTCATATTCAACAAACAAGTGGTATATTACAAGAATATTCCTATCCCTTCTTGTCATCTCAGCAAAAGAAGCAAAGAATATTCTTTCAGCGCCATATGAACACCTCTCTTAATTTTCACACTACCAACCTATTATATGGCATCCAATCATGCCAGCATGAGTAAAACAAAAAAATCAAGTTCAAGGGATAAAAGAGACTGTTCTCCTTGTAATGCACTCATGCCCACATGATGCCAAAGTCCTTCATCTTCCTCTTCAGGTCT
This sequence comes from Panulirus interruptus, assembly GCA_032273725.1. NCBI lineage: Eukaryota > Metazoa > Arthropoda > Malacostraca > Decapoda > Palinuridae > Panulirus > Panulirus interruptus. The sequence continues at coordinate 11,637 of JAUTYZ010009066.1, read as the reverse complement.
TCTAGTACATCAGTTCACTCCTACCTGAGAGATGAGCATGCTCTAAGCTTTGGCTTAGCTTTGTGGCCAATGAAACAAAAGTGTTAGTCATGATTTCTAGATTAGGTCACAAACAACAGCTTCTTTATAAGTAGAAATACTCACTGATTTGGCAATCTTCCTGAAACATTTCTGTTGCACAGGCTAGGCAAGCACAGAAAAACTCATGCTAAGCATGATTACACAACAAGGAAAATACCTTCTCTCATCTCTTACTCTGATACTTTTCTTACAATTCCACTAATCTACCTGCATTTCAAAGGTCCATATCACTTACCAAATGAATTTCTATTGTCTAATTTCAACTCTCAATTATGATCCAGAATTGATTTTTCAGCAAATGAAATACTTTAATCATTTTCACTCTTTGTCATGCATTCAACATTTGTTTAACACATTTCTCCTAATATTCATTCTCTTCTAATTACCTTCGTTATGTATTCAATATAGGCATCTACAACTTCTTTTTCTGATTCATTTAGATAGTAGTTACGAGCTGGAAGAGTAAGGCCACCTTGATCAAACTGCAAAAAAATGAAGAAAATATAAGTTCTCTTTATTCATATATCATTGTGTATGTATAAATAAAACACAGGCTAAATTCTTCAACACTGCTTCTCTGTATATAGGTAGTAAGAGCCTATTTTAAAAGAGTGTATAGGTTGCAGCAGCTGATCCCCCAACCCTCAAGTCAATTTTAGGATTCAATTGAGGCCCTTAGCATAAATTTGTTGCTGTTGTTGTGAGATCCCTCTATGGGAATCCCACAGCACTCAGACAGTCCATCACATCCACTGGGCACTCCCAACGATCTCTGAGAGAAGAGATATAGAAGCTTTGTCTATCCACGGCTAGTGACTGACAGTATAGGACTTTACATCTTCAGTGGGATGGTGAAATCATAAGCAGGCAGGATCTTCTGTTTCCTTGCTTGCAATGATAGATGGTGGCCAAGTAAGAGGCTTTATAGCATGAAACATGTTTCTCTGGGTTGGGTAGATTCATAAGGGTGTATCCTTTGACATGTATTTCTCTGAGTAGTAAAGATTCAGAGGGGTTTGTCTTTGGATAGGGTGTTGAGAATAGCTTTACAAGGGTGACTCATTATTTGGTGGTTGATGTACTGACTAAAAGAAGTGCTGGTTGGTGGAGAGGGAATATGTTTGTTCAGGTGTTTGAAGTATAAGACCTGGAAGTGTTTCTCCCCTTTTGGGTAGGGGTGGGGTTATATGTGAGAAGGTGGCAAGGATGGATGGGTTCATGTGTAACCTAACACTTTCCTTTCCCACTAACACATTATCTGTTATTGTCGGATTAACAGAAGTGCTTCATATCATGCTCCACTTGTCTTCTTTTATTCTCCATACATTGAAATCAATAGTATTTCAAGGTCAGATTGAACATGATCTGAAACTAAATACTTCCCAGTGTATATCAAATTTTGTTTAACCAACTTACAAGTACCTACAAGGAGATTTTACTCGAGGCAAGGCTAGCAACCCCAGTTTGATCCAAGCTTCCCTTCTTACAAATTGCTTTAAAGTGGTGGCGGGGGTGGAAAGGTTGAGGGGGCTTTCTGGAAACCATGTGAAAATCCATGGCTATGCCTGTACTGTTGCCTGAAAATATCAGGGAAAAAAAATTTTCCCCTCAATAATCCTAAAATCTTCCTGTCACATGCCATATATGGTGAAAACAGCTTTCTACATTTTTTAAACATACGGTGAAAACAGTCACCCCATAAAATAACTTACCTGCAAGATATGACTTGATGAGTTTTTGTCATCTTCAGCTACCCCCCATGAGAACAATGCACCAGAGCTAAATTCAACCTTACTCATGATCACATCATCTTGTACTTCATAGTTGCTGGCAGACCAGTTTCCAGTAACAGTCCAGCCACCCATTTGCTAGAAAAGACAATAAAATGAGAGCTAGTGCTGCTTTTGGCTTTCATCACAGTGAATGAATGAACAGCTGAACCATGCATCTCTTATTTTGCAGCATTATTATCTATACAAAAATATTTTGTGGTACTGTTACCTCAATTAGCTGAAGAACTGGGTTGCTTCCAAGTTTCTCAATAGTTTTATTGACATCCATACATGAACGGTAAAACACTCGAGCCTTCTCTTCTGCCTTACTCTTTGTCTTCTGAGGTGATTCTGCAGTGGAGGATTGATGTCTCTTCATTAAAATGTGCTATTACAAATATGCTATTCAGTAAAAGCATAAACAAGATTTCAGAAGTAAGAGGGTCCCATGCCAGGAGCTATATGTGAGGCAAATAACCCAACATTTTACAGAACCAGCTTAGGGCTCGTGATACCATGTGGATGTCATTTACAGTTATTCATTATCAAAAACAATGAAAGTGATAGCCCATGGGGAGACCCTAGCCCCCAACCAATATGCTTATGCCCCAGTTTAGAGAACCATGACTTGGACAACTTTATAAAATGAACATTCATGAAAAAAATATCAAAATTTAATAAACAATAACGTAGGTACCAACCAAACTTCTAGAATATGAAGCTGGGATGAGCCATTTCATTTTGGGTTTACGTATGTTATCCAGTATATTTTGGTGAGCCCTTGATTCCCTTTTTTTGGGTAAGCCAAAGAAGAGTTTTCCTTGATCATTTCTAAAATGGATTGATTCCACTCTATGTTCATATGTCCTATGGCATCCCTTCTGTTAATATGATATGTTTAATCTAATACTTTACATTATTTTTATTAACATACCCTTTCTGCTGTAACATCTACAGCATACACTTACTTATAGATGTGATATTCAAATCATAGACTGAGAGAACAAATGTTATAGTATATCATACTTAAAGAAGTAATGCTCTAATCATCACACAAAATACTGCTTGCTGCAACAGCAGTTCAAACATTCTATTTTTACTAAAAACTCACACAGAAAAAGTACATACCTAAAACATTGCGAATAATTATCTGGTTGTCTGAGGCCAGTTTGTTGAGGGTGCCCCACATTGGTTTGCCCTCTGGAATAGGGTTCTTGGCCACCCATCCCCCACATGCATACTCATAGAAGTCATCACATGGATCTCTGGATGAATTCATACTACTGAGCACAGACCCAGAGAGCATGACACATTCTGGAGTCAAACATGTGTCACCAGGACCTAGTTAATAAAGACAAAAAGATTCAAGTGTGAATGAAGACTGTTGTGTACTTCTTTCTGGACAACTTAAAAATCCTGCTTACCAGAGTTTTTGAAACAGAACAGAAAAACACTTATCAAACAGTAAATCACACTGATATATATGCACTCAAACACAGGACATGACTAGGAGTGTATCATACTAAACAGGCTTTGCAAAGTAATGCTTAAATAGACATGATGATTAAAAAGAAATGGTGCAACAGTTAATATTGACTTTGTATACTAATTGCAATAATCACTCTTCCTTAACAGCATCAATATATGACCAAAGGAATGAGAGACTCCCATTCTCTTTAAAGTTATTAAATCTAATTATCCCCTGGACCCTAAGGAACAACCCCTCATTCTGCCATGATACTGCTTACTTTGCCTGTGACCACAAATTTCACAGGACCCCAACTCCCTGAACAGGCTAGAGTTACCAGTATATGACAAGAGCCACATTTCCACTCTTTCATTCAGTGTGGTCAGATGTATGCTTGTTGGTTCTTTTCAGAATACGAGTGCATGGTCAGACATGTACTTGTTGTGGCTCTTCACCTCTCATCACCTTTTCTGCCTAATACAAAATTAGATCCATTTCTACTAACAGCAAGTATCATTTAGTAATTATTTCATACATTCATTGTTGTTGGGTCCTTATCCCTACTTCACTTTCCAATGTTTTAAACTCTTTTTTCATGGGTTTTGATTATAAATATTACATGCTTTCCATTATTTTTGTATGTTCCTTCATGTGTGAATCCCTCCTGGGACATTAACAATGAGGGGGGACCATATGCCATCTGTCAGCATGCACCAGAACTTGTTTATCATTCATGACTGAGCTCCATCTGTTTATTCGTAACACTATCATCCGGTGAGCAATGGGTTGAATATACGCCACTATTTATGGGACAATCAAAACATAATATCAAACTGTTGGTATGTGTCTTCACTCTTCAGGAAAGTGAGGATGGGAGAAGGGTTCAGAAACACAAGTATCACAACAATAATTTATCTGTATTACAAGGGCAAATGTGTGCAACCATTAGGAAAGTTGCTACTGCTGTTGGAAAGGCAGGATAGGTGAACTGATGGTCTGATGGTGTTGCCACAGAATTGATTAAGCTCTGCTAGGATAATGTGTTGCTGCTGTAGAAGGTATGCGAGTTGCCAGGGTCCCATGGTGCTGAAGCAAGAGGGATTAGGCATTGCCTGGATCCCATAGTACTGCCACATGAGGCACATAGCACTGTTAGGTTCTAATAATTGCTGCTTGAGAATTGTGGCATTGCAAGGATCTCATGTGCTGCTTTAGGAGGAATAAGGCATGATTTGGGACCCCCATGGAGCTCTTGCAGAAGCTTGCAATTGTCTCAATGCTGATATATGATTGTGATATCCAGGTGCATATAGGTCAGGATAGGTAAATAATAAGAGCAGTATAGATAGATAATCAGCATAGTATTGCCAGAATTAGGATACATAGAAAGAAGAATGATGTGAAAAGATATTATGGTGTGATTAAGTTTGGTTGGTATGGCCAATCAGAACATAAGACACATGGTAGATTGGTCAAGAAGACAGAGAGCAATATGGTAAAAGGTACAACGAGAAGAGGTATACAGTAAAGGAGATGGATAGGTGTAGTGAAAGACCTGATCAGTGTACAAACTCTCTCCCCATAACACACACACACACACACACACGCATGCGCACTGAATTTGTATAATAATTTTGCTTCTATATTCTACTTCATATATAATGTGTTTATAATTACAAGCAGTATATACACATAATTACTTATATACTAGAATACAGAAACAAAATTATTATATAAATTCAGTAAAGTACCTGAAACAAATTCGATACTTATTCATTATCCTTAAAAGTTTTTATTTCTTTTTTTGAGGCTCTTGCCACAGTGATCTATGTAAAGTCAGCAACGTACCTGAACTAAATGTGTGAGGAAGAAGCATATGTAAAGTAGGCTGTGGCTTTGCTTGGACATGAAGCACAGCTACAAGTACTGTTACTACCACAAGCAACAGTAACCAGCCCACAAAAAGAGCCTTTTCTAGAGCAGTGCGAGAGCGCCACCAATGAGAACCCTGATGGGAAAAGAAAAAATTTATGATGCACAGTAAAATAATTCATTACACATCTTTATAACTTTCCTCATCATTGTGATACTGGCTTACTCCAAGTGATTAGTTTATGAAATGTTCAGGTAATATCAAGTATTTTTATAGTGTTGAGTGGTGCTACTAAAGAGCCACTAAAAGTTGCATTTGCCCAATGGGAAATCCAGTCAGAATCTGAATTCATGAAGGCAGTTATGGCACGATGAACCACATATCAAACAAAGAAAGACTGAGCAGATTTAAATGAAGTAGAAGAATGCAGTGTTGAGTTATGATTGCATTTGATTATCTCCTAAAGAAAAAATAGTTGATAAAAAGAAGGAAGAGTATGGGAGACATGACAGAACCCTAAAGACACTGCTGTTCGTAAGGAAATTGCAAGAAATGATCTGTCTGTAATTAAGGAGATATAATAGCCACAAAAGAAGCTGCCTTGTGGCAGGAACTTTGATTGTCAGAGAAAGTTGTGATGTTAGTAGGGTTGGGGAAGCAGTCGGGAGAACAGTGGCATGCAACAGGTGTGTTGTTGGAATAAATACAGATTAATGATGAAGAAGAATCAAGAGTGAAGGTTATAGCTGGAAACATGAATGGGATTAATGAAAACCTCATCGGACGGTTGAGTTTCTGATGGAAGATAGTAGGATGGGTACCAGCCAAATGGTATTCAACATAGGAAAGATTAGCAGAAAGACTTCTATCACCGGTGAAGTAAGTGGGGAAAAAAATCAGCTCTATTTTAGGGGCCAGGGTCTTGCAAGGGGCCAATACGGCTACTGCCTAAGCCTCCCTTCTCATTGGCAGCAGAGATTTGAAGGACTTCAGAGATTCTTCCCACCCCAGGATGCCGAAAACTATGGGACACGCTTGTCAGTCTCTTCCATATTTGTGTTTATAGGTCTATAGTGAAAAAAGGAAAGGAAGGGAAAGAATGTGAAGATCAGAAATGAAATGAGTGAAAAAAGGAAAGGAGGGGAAACAATGTGAAGATCAGAAATGAAATGAGTAAGATAGGTATGGTGCATGTAGGGAGATGTTGAAACTAGCCCAGTACCCTAGTTTTAATGAGACAGAAAGTAAGACCAACAATCTCAACACAGAAGGTGTAAGATGGTTCAAGGCTCTACTTCAACACTCCTAAGTCAGAATGGTAGTATTTCCCAGAGCGGCTGCTGTCTACAATCTACCGATACCAAGGATGAAAGATGGTTCAGGCATAACTTTAACACTCCTAAGTCAGATTGGTAGTACTTTCCTGGGTGGATACTGTTTACTACCTTCTGAAGCGAGTGTTGAAAGATGGTTCGGGCATCACTTTACCACACCTAAGTCAGGACAACAGCACTCCTCTGGGCAGCTACTGTCTACAACCTACTGACACTGAGGATGTGAGATGGTTCCAGGCACCGCTTTAACACTCCTAGTTAGGGTGGCACTACTTCCCTGGGTGGGTACTATCCATAATCTACTCACAAAGGGGTGAAAGAAGGTTCACAGTATCTCTGAAAGACACGTAAGTCAGGACAGTAGTACTACCCTGGGTGGTTGCTGCCTGGCTGCATCCTATTAACTCATGTGAGTATGGGTACAGAAAGAGATTTTAATGGAAGAAAAGTCACGGTTCTCAGACTAACCATATGATAATGGACGGTTGTGGTGCCAGTTGGCAATTCCTCAGTGCGAGCTGATCCAACTGAGCTTGTGTCATCATCTACATCTGTTTGCTGTTTGTAGCGAGTCATCTGGGGGTGAAAAAAGTCAAAATGTTAAACCAATTAGACAATTTTTTGTAATTTCACATAATTTGAAAGCATCAAACTGCCCCAAATGATTATGCAATCAGATATTAACGTCCTTGTTGTATCTAATGTGCATTTAAAATATTGCTAGCTGCAGTAATACTAGGAAGTTTTTTAAGAATCTTTCTACCTCTTCACTTCTACCTTAACATCGCCTTAAAATTTAATTTTTTGTTCAGAGAAACCTAATCATCAGTATCAAACATTGAAAATGTTGAATGGACAAATGTTAAATGAACATGGGCTGTATAGCTACATAGTGAAAGTGTCTTTAGTCGTAGAATCATTAACTCCTGAAGATATTAAAGAGTTTTCGTTGGTGGTTATAACTTGAAAGCCTTAATGATCCTGGCAGTCTATAGGCAGTCTATAAAGCCAATACAACCAACAGACATCAAAAACACCATTTCTGTTAATGACAGAACACAGCAGTTGTTTAACTGCGTTAATGTAGAAAATTTCACAATCAATTGAAGTGACATTTATCAACGACAAGATAAAAGGCTTCTGTTGATATTTCATTTGAAAAACAATGCTATTAATTAACTGCTTTGGATACATATCTAAGTCTACCCATCTGCCTCTATCGACGTGTGTGTGTGTGTGTGTGTGTATTCATTCTTTTCCTGTTCTCTGTTTTCCGCCTTAACGAGGTAGCACCAGAAACTAACGAATGAGCCTTGAAGGAATAGTCCTGTCTTAGCTCCTTCCTGTGTTCCTACATTTAGAGAATAATTCAAGAGCAGAAGATTTTCATTCCCCCCATCTCCGTTTTAAGAGTGAAGCAATTCATCATATATTAAACGACACACAATTCCACCTAAAAGAGCTCACTACAGTACAATTACAAACATGCCGCCCTGTGCCAGTAACGAGAATGGGCTGTCATAGACAAGAGCTCGTTCCAAGCTAAGTATTGGCGAATCTTTACATACATACTCACATATGAATGAAATAATAACTACAGAAGTAATAATAAAGCTCACACGTTTCAAAAAGAGATACTGAAGGTTGCAAGAAAATCAAGGGGTCAACTTAAACGAGAAAGGACGCAGGAGTAAAACAACCAGCCAGTTTTGTCGCATGCAATGTGAAAATTCCCCGTTATCATGAGATATCACCGAAATGTAAGACCGCTGGCTGCATTGTGAGTGAAAATACTGTCCTGATATGTCATGCAGAGGACGCCTTCTATGTTTTCCAGGGGAATTCGACTTTCGATTTATCTCAGGAAGCTTTTTTTTTCTTACTGTACTTACCGGTGCGCTAGATGTAGAGAAAAGCTTACCATGAGTGCCTCCACAGACTTTATTTTCAAGCTGCAAACAAATAATCAAATGTCTTTCGAAAGTCGATTTTGAGTACAGTTCGATCCCCGACAGCCTCTCACATTTCTTCATCCATCCGGGATAGATTTTTTATTTTCGGTAAAAAGTGTATTTTAGGGCCGTGGCATTATCAACTTCTGTACTCTAACGAGGACAATATGAGACAATATGCTTCACTTAGTAAAACACTTGTAGGCAATCAAAATTTAAATTTGAGTAGATCTGTCCAATCATATATTGTGAAACACTTATACATAATTGGAGCATACTCCTTAGGAACTCTAAGAAGTCTAATCTAGTTTTGGGTCCAAGATTGTGGCAGACAGAAATACATAGAAGTTAACAGATATGGGTGGTTGGTTGGTTGGGTCCTAAGCCTATCAATATCCAGGGTCAGCTTCAAGATGTAAATCAACAGAGAAAAAACGAACACCTCCGGAAGCTCATGATAATTCTAAGACCATACACAGTGTCACTATTCAGGGCCCTGAGCAAATTCTGAGCAACGGACATAACTAGGTTTAGAAAACCACCTAGATTACCAGTAATCATAGTCAACCACCAACCCTTAAGTTAAGATAATTATATACCATATTCTACTTGTACCCCCCTTAACCGTCTGCCAGCTCCGCCATATAATAATGGTATCCTCAACATCATTTCTTGGCGTTCTGGAGAGACTGACGAAGTTTTGAATTTCCTAGTCCAAGCGAGGAGTAACATAAAAACAAGAATAAACAAAATTCTATGGGCGGGCAGTCGGCTTTCAATATGAAATAAAAGAAATAATTTTTCGTTGTGACACTTGCCAACACTAATTTACTTTAGGACAGAGGCGCGTGGGCAATGTTTGCGTTGTAGCTGTCGGAAAAGCTCCTGCAATCTATCATACGGACAATCACACATTTCAAATGACACAACTGTGATTTATTTTCCCCGTGACATTACTACATGCTTAAAATTAAATACAACGTGATCCTCTTTTTCCAATGAATTTACCTTGTTTTCAATAACTTAAAAGTATTGGAATTGTTCCATAAGTGGTAACTTTTGTGACACATCAACGAACGTAAATTTGGAACTTCATTTATTATACTTCTTTACAGATATTTACTTAGTAGTATTCATTCCCAGGTTGACATATTTGCGACACGAGATGTAAGACAGACGTTTACATCAATCACAGGAAGGTGAAGCGTCTGTAAAGGTAATTCTTAGAACAATACTGAATGCGACGTTCCTGAAGTATTCCACGGCGAGTAATTAACTGCGGACAAAAAAAAAATATATACTTTTGGCGTGTCATGTACTCTAGTGCTTGGTCAGGATGATTGCGTTATGCTTCCTTACATTTCTAGAAAAAGATATGTACTTACAAAAAAAATATTTCACTCATATCAAACGTGACATTCCTGCATTTGCCCAATATTCTTAAGTTAGCCATGAAAGGGCTCACAAGAAAGACCAACCTCCACAAAAGCGCGGGGAATGTCTTTGCTTTTATAGAGGAACAAAGCACTTCCAAGAAGGTCCTTTTCCTTTCATAGGATAATCAGAGAAGATAATGATGTCCAGATCAGGACGATCAGACATGTTTGACCCTTTCTTCATTTTTATTTTTCTTGCAAATTTGCTATATTCAGTCCTTACAGCTTGTAATTCAAGTTTTAGCCTGGGTTTATTTACAGTTGGCATATGACGCATGTCATGCAGATTCCTAATCTTTAAGGTCCTGAGCAGACATTTAAAGCTTTGAGCATTCCAGCGCTTGAAATAATTCCCGAACAGTCTACTGTACATGTTTTATCATAAGGTGATATGTTTTGTGGAAGAAAGGAAACTCTAGTTCTGGTAAAACGGCTGCCCACACGTCAGGGATATTGCGGGACAACATTTCAGCAAAAACTTCCCAAGCCCCCGGAGGAAGCTGCTAGTTCTTGCTGTAGCAGACAAAAGAATCTTGAAGCGGAACTTCAGGCGTATGTGTTCAGAAGGGCATATAATTACCACTTAGGATTCTGTAAACATTCAGGGGACATAACACGCAGTGAGATCATGTATGGCTTTAGAATCATCGTGAACACCTGAAGGTGTTTTAAGGTATTTCAACGTTGTCGGCCATTGTGAAACTGGCAGTCAATTAGCCTAATGCCAATTAACCAACTAACGCAACAATTCAAGGACCAAATATGTGGTTATAATTTGACGTTGACAACCTTAATGACCCAGGCAATTGAAAGGCCTAAAACGCAAATAACCATCTGTAAACAGTCACATCGTATGCATGGACCTGGCGAATCTTTACATACAATCTATTTAAACGAGAAAGGTCAGTCATTTAGGCAAAAGCTCGTGCTAGACTGAGACTGCGAATCTAATACCACCACCACCACACAACCACTGTACGAGGAGATTTCCAATATATACCACCAATGTAGGTTTGGCAACGAGTCTGGGGTCGAACAACTTTACCGGAGTTAATCAGACTTCATAACAAATGAATCTCACACAGCCAAACCTAATTAAACTTGGAATTATTCGCAGTCATGAATAGGTGGGTCTGCAGGAAAAACTTCTTGTATCAATACTATCATAGTGGTTTATTTCTCATCAGGATAATATACGAAGACATAGAAACGGATGTGTACAACTGCTGCTCATCTGTCACAAGGGCCTTTGAGCTTCGACGTTCACCTCACGTTCCGTTATTGAGGGTACTTTGAAGGAAAACTGAATGAAAGTGAAAAAAAAGTGAAAGCACGGGAATAGTTTTCGCTGCTGGTTCAGAGAGCGCCACATATCCTAAAGTGTTGTGCTGTTTGTGAAAATTATGTTCCGGGGATGGCTGGCTCTATGAGGTGCTATTTAAAGAAATCTTTATACGAACGCCTACTCATATTGGTGACAATCCAACAAATATATTTTCACTGAGAAGATATAGAAACCAAATCACAAATCTCTAATTTACTGAATATTCTTTTCATAAAAACTGATGAAACTGAAGCACCCCACGCCGCCTGTGACGTCACCGTACTACACCAGCTGCTCCTGGCACATCGCTCCTAGCCCTCTTAATTAACGATTAATCACGAATTTCCGTTCTTTTTTACCCATCTGTGCTCATTTCAGTATCATTTATCCCAGATTT
>JAUTYZ010008956.1:0-10719 GCA_032273725.1 Panulirus interruptus | reverse complement strand
AAGCATCCATGATTTGATGGTTACTCCAGTAGTTATCCAGTATCATGGGGACATATTATTTCTGAAAAAAGGCCTGCACAATGACGAGGAACTATTTTTATGGCGATGTTAATAATCCCTAATCCCAGGTGCGACTGGAAGCCTCGGTCGTGTTTTTTAACAATATTTCCCATGAGGCTGGGGCTAGGGAGGGCTTCTCAAGTCTACTTAACATTAAGTCTACACCATTTACATATTCCAACTGCTTGTGGTTTCCGCCGCGAGTGAAAAGTCACCTTCGGCGGGGTTGTATAATCACGTTGAAGAACTTCTCACTCCAAAGGAGTCCTTTCTTTCCCTGCTACTGTTTGTAGCGTAGCCTTGAAGTTACAGGAGACCTATGAGAAGGGGTGCTGGGGTTATGTAATAATAATAATAATAATATCCTCTTCATACACAGATTATCCAAATAGCCCATTCCTTTCATTCTGTTAACTGAACAGCAGCATCTACATACAATTATGATTGCTTCCATTCTGTTCCACCATGGTTCAGCTGAACAGTGCAGTCATCCAACCTGAAAATAATTCATGCAACTGTAATAAAAAAGGTAATAAAAATTATATCACAATTACAAATCTTATGTATAAATTTATTTCTTAACATTTCTTGTGTTAGCTTTCATTTCAAAAATGCTAACTGGATGAATATTATACAATCTATTAGTCAAAATATTTCAAATTTGTACTCATGCAAATTTTACAATATACACTTCTCTACAACTATAAAAACTGAAATAAAAATACTAAAATTCACTGCAGCACATAAAGTAAAAATTTTAATTTACATTCTACTCCATATTGTCCTATCAACCAGCAGGAACATAATTATAAAAAAAAAAAGTTAAGAGGTGAGGTTTGCTTGAAAGATCTGACTCTTTAATGTAGATTTTCAGTTTAAACTAGGACATGAAAAATCTTGGGTACTGGTATCTACCTTGTTTTGCCTAAAGAATTAATTCACTCTAATTCATTTAGTTTGAAATTAATCGATTATAACTGAAGCAAACTTTTAAAATACGAAGTATAAATTATCTTACCCAATTTTTACTTAACACTGAAAACTATTTTTTTCCCAAAAAATTTCACTTGGTGTGCACCCACAGGGCATATTCAGCTATGAATGCTTATCAAGCCATTCCATATGAACATGATATCACACTCAGGAACTGGATAGCAGACTGGACACTTCTGTATAAGAACCCTTCACTTTTAATATGCAAATGAGGCATATCATGGCTTCTGAAAGCTGTGGAATTTAGTTTTTCATGAGTCTTTAAACTACTGATATAAAATGAAGACTGGGGCCAAGAGCCTTCAAGGATGATTTAAAAATATAAAAGGTTTGTGTCTAAAAGCACGCACTTTTGTAGTTTGATGGGCACAAAAGAACAAGTGATCAAAACAGACAAACATGATAACTACCAGTATATTCTGCCATTCTCTGGGCACACCAAAAATCCTATTAATATCCTATCTTACTCCTACTGCTCAAAAATCAGTCTTAGTTATCAACATTTGAACTAGCAGTACAAGAGCAGTTCTTTCATATTACTGTAAATTAATCAGTAACCATACAAATAAATAAGAGATATAAAATATCTCAAATGAACACTATATCAAAAGTATCTGATTATCTAAGAAATAAATACTTAAGAATAATTACAAAACTGTATCTGTAATCTCAAAATGACGAGTTCCAGTCAAATTCTTCCTTCCAAATTATACATTATGACTTTCTATACTATTAGAGAAAAACTTAATACTTCTACAGGTAGTGCATTCTTTAAATCACCACTAAGAGGTAACTACCTCATTTGCTCCTTCAAAGTCCATTCCTACTCCTCCCATTCCCTCAACATCAACTTCAGATTCTGATGCATTGAGCATATTGAGTGTTACATCTCTACCACCGAGCATGCTCCCACCACCCCCACTCGCCCCAGCTTGTGTAGTTGTAGTTTGCTGGGCTTGCAAAGTAGCTGCAGCTTGTGGGGAAATACCTGCATCTTCAAATGCCTTCTTTTTAAGTGCTGATCGAATTTGAGTACTGAAAAAAAAAAACGATACTATCTTAACACAGAAAAACTAATTATCTACGTATAGATATTGGAAATATTTGAGTCTGCACAAATCTAATTATTTTCCTTATCAGCGTTCACTTAATACTTTCTTAAAATCAACCATGTTACGCTGCTGATGCAGACTTTTGATTTTTCACTAAGTTGCTTTCTTTCTTTTCATGCAACAATCAATGAAAATCATTAAAGAATAATGTCTCTCTCTAGGGATCAGAGGTAAGAAGCATAGAATAAATGAAGCTCTGTTCAAATGATCAATAAAACCTTTTTTATAATTCAATCAAAACTATTCTTCAAACACTGTAGGTTTTCATGAATTTAATTACAGTAGTAGCTCTGAGGACGCTTACATAGCAAATAAAACATCTGAGTATCTGACAAGCATATTTTCAGCAATATAATAGCCAGCTCTCTCTGACTGATGAAAATGGTACTGTGTATCATGCAGCTGCTGTTGTATTTAAAGACACCAACAATGTTTTATTAGGCTGTACTTATAAACAGTGCAGATCAAACTATTACTGTGCAGTGACACACAATTACAGTACAGTACTGAGTTATTACTATGAAATAATGTCAGTGAAGTACAGATACATGTCCATCACTGTATCAGGGGAGTAAGTGAAATATGTATTGCAGCAGTCATAACAGTTTTGTCTATGACCAAAATATATGTATCATGTTATCTCCCAATATCCACAAGGATGGCCCATCCACAGTCTCTACCATTCATCTACAACCACTCTATGATGATGAAAACTATCAAGCATAAACTCCTTAATTCTCTTTCTCTAACTTTCTTGATTAAGCTGTTAGGTTCACACTCCTTCAATTTTGCCCACCATCTCCCCTTCCTCTTCTTCCTTATAATTTTATACATTCTGTTGGTTATATCTTCACTTATTCATCCTTTTCACATACCCAAACCATTTAAGCACTAATTCTTCCCTCTTATAATCAATACTTTGTCAACTCCATATTCCACTCTGACCTCTTCTTTCTTCATTCTATTCACTCTTCTTACTTTCAGACATTATAAAATACTGGCCTATGCCTTCCAACAACCTCTGTCATATCTGGAAACTTGCATCATTACCCCCTATGAATCTTCCTCAATGAACCAGATTTTTGTCTGCAATTCAGTACCCTCTGTGTCACAGCATCCACTCTTCCATCTTTAGAAGGAATACTTCATAGATATGCAAAATTCAGGATGCTTTCCAACCTCCAACCAAATTTCACATCATGATTTCCCTCTTTTTTTTTTGACAGAAACTTCATTCTGTTCTTCAACTCTCCTTGTTCACTCTTCTAATTTTAGTCCCCTTTCTAAACAATTAAAACAGTGAAATCTGCATTCAACAACATCCTCCATTTCCACATCTTTCTATCATTCTTGCCAAAACCTTTCTCACAACTCCATCTGTGAAAGCATTAAGTAGCTAAAGGGAAAAACAGTCTCCAATCTAACTCATCCTGAGACCTATACGTTACCATTCACTTTAACACATGATCTTCCTTTCATAGAGAAACTCTCTACAGCCTGCTAAAACTACCTATTCATACAGTAAATATCCGAGAAATTTTGCAACTGTAATGTCTAACTGCACTTCAAGGAGAAGAAACATGTCTGCAGAGTTTTGCAACTATGAACAGGACAGATGCAGTACAACCATCTGGCTATCATCAAAATCTGTAGTAGAAAATACAGTGGGGTCACATTTCATTGGTCAAGCTTGTCTTGTTGGGGATGCTAAGATCATTATCTGCCCTGCATATAAAGAGATTGTTGGATGCTTCCTTAATTCTCATCCAGTACGTAACAACCTCATAAAACTTGTCAAAAACCCTTGCTAAATATAGTCCTGGTGTACAATAGATACTATGAAACTGAACAAAGTTCATTTCCACGCTCAATATATCATAAATATGAAACAGAAATCTTCAAGGCTTTTAAGTAAATCATCAATATGTGAGTGTGATGATGCAAGCTCCTGTTCTTATCCAATAAGTAGTTCAAATAGGAACCAAAAGTCCTACACACCTGCTCAGGAAACTTAGCAAGACCCTATCAAGAGCCAATTTGAAGTGTACACTAAATGCCCTGATCTTATTCATGCCACGGAATTTCCAGTTTGCTTGGAAACCTAGACAAGTCAGTTCTTGTCTAATAAGCCAGATGTCCTATTTGCCTACATATAAAACACAATGAAACCTTATCAAGAACAAAATGAAATGTGCATTATATGTCAAGGATTCCTACTTCTACTTGCTGTACCTTTTGTACAGTATGGGTTGGAAGTTTTACACTTGACGGCCCCATATTTTTTAACCTTCTCTACTAACGGACAACTTTTAAAACTTCTGTATGCTGTCCAAAGTCACAATTTCACTACTCAGTTCATTCCATTCATATGCTACTTCTACAGCAAACAAGATTCTGAGTTCATCGTATTTTGAAGTAGCATTGACCTACTAAACATGGAATGAAACATAATAGTCCTAGCTAAAAGCCAGTCTACAAAGAAGATTCTGGAGTGCAGCAGAATTTATAAAACATGAGGAAGTCCAACCCCTCACCATAAAGATCCTCCTCATGTATGTCATGGGGCTCCCCATGACTTGTTAAGCATATCACAAGTTTGCCAGTACAGTATTAGTGTGGTAATGCATCCATAATGCTCTTCTCTGAATTTATGGTTGCTTTCTTTATAGTGCTCATGTGATGTATATTGAACTGTGTCTCTTATACTCTAAGAATCAGGCCCATCATTCATCTAAATGTGCCCCATGAGTGCTCACTTACAAACATACACTATACTGTATGCACATTCTCATTCTTGTGTCTGACATAGATGAAAACACAAACCACAATTTTGTATCATCATTTGCAAATGACAGTAAAATACAGACAATCCTATAAAATCCTTTAAATGACCAAAATAAAAACAAATATAAAAAGTTGTGGTGAAGTCACACTGAACCAAAGGCATGCCTATCAAGTTTCAAGTCAAAGAGACTCAAAATGAAGGAATGGTACAAAACCTTGATTTTTATAAAGAAAAGGAAGACACATGGCAAAACCAATATTTTTCCCTCAAGAAGACATAACCAGACTGATCAAAGAAACAACAAGGCAGTTTGGTCCCAGGATGAGATGTGGGGATATAATAGATGAGCCACCAAAACTGAAATAAGTATTACACAAGGTGCATGTGTACCAGGTACATAACTTTAAGTGTTATTCAAGTGTTACATGTCTTTTTTTCTGAGAGTACAGAGATCGCAGTACTGCTATAATATTCTGCATATGTATTCTACATGCATCAAATATTTACTCTTGTTATACCTTATAATAACATAACCTGAGGATCAATGATACAAGTAATATCAGCAAACTTTATGAACACCACAAAAATATAAAAACCATTACTGATTTTTTCTTATGAATTAACACTTAACCATTCTTAATTGACAAAAAAAATTATTAACTGAACTGGCTTCCTAAGTATAGGTGGCAGGCAGACGTGGGTGGGGGCAACAGGAAGCAAGCCCCAACAAGAGGTACGTGACTGTCCACTGAGGACACCAATGGGTTAATAAGTCCTTGAGGCAACTCCAAATATTCATCCTTTGTTTGAGTTGCCATCTATGGCCAGTTAGTGAAGTCTACAATGCACAAAGAATCTAACTTATGTCAGGAAATTATGTACGGAATGACATCATTAACACCCTGTCAAACAACACTCGCAGCAGTGGATAAGTTAAATATAACAAGACAAGATGAGCTAGTGTTCAGAAACTAAAATTCAAAGGATATAAACACAATGTATAGTAGTGATTCACTAACATTTTTGCACAAGAATTATCCAATATAAAATTTCAAAACCCCCTGACTAGCTGCAACACAAATGTAAACAGAAAATGTCCACAAAGAGAGACCAGATGACATGCAACAGACAACTTATATGAAGTCTAATGTGAAGTTAAGTACCCATGAATGGCTGTGGATAAATAAGCACTGAGATGGTATGTATACCTCTTTGGAAATACGACTTTTGTGCAAATACTATTTCATTTTTTTTTTTATATTTTAGAAAATTTAGGTCTACAGCACCAGTCATATTTGTGCAAATACTATTTCATTTTTTTTTATTTTAGAAAATTTAGGTCTACAGCACCAGTCATATGTCACAAGCCAAGATTAATTTTAGTGGCTTCTTTTAAATATACTATCCCTTGACAGAACTGGATATCATTTATCAAATTTCTGGAAAACTACTCCAACTGAAGTAAATACTACTGATCAAAGGAGAGTAATCACATAAATCCACCCGCTGAATACAGCCTCAGTGTATGTTTGGGCAAATGTAGAGATACAAGACACTTACACGGTACGAGATTTTATCCTCTGACTGATAACGTTAAGATCATCACCAAATCTTTTCACAGAAGACCGCAGCATTTCTATTTCATCATCGGTCCATTTTGTGCTGAAGAAAACAAGCTGCTTTTAATAAAACTAACCAAGCTAAAAATAGCAAAACTGATAGAGAACAAGGATTAAAAAAAAAACTGGTTACTAACAGATTTAAAAGTCTACATTCCACATCTAGTAAAAAAAAATCATATTTACTTTGTAAAGCAAGCCATAAATGAAGGAACTATAACAAGTAATTTCACTTACCAATATATTTACAAACATTAATAAAGAATACAATGTAGTTATATTCTAACGAACTCCTGTGCCTTCACACAGTGCAAATAACAACAAATGTGCAATCAATGAAACACTAAGCATGGTGACTCATGTCATCTACTACATATGAAATAACTACAACACACTCAAACACATACACACAAAACACAAAGAAATGCTCAACAATAACCAAAAAACACACACGAAAAAATCCACAAAACACAGACAAATACACACACAGAAACACTCATACTAAAAAAAACACGAAAAGTAACAAAGTAAAAGTTAGTTATGTAACCTATGACCCCTTTCAAGGAGCTCCCACAGCTGTGAACCTGCACTCCATGTAGGAAAAGGGTAAGATAGGCTACAATGGGGCAGAAAGGTTCTTAACGAGACGATTCACCTTTCCATTTAATAACAATGATAGAGCCTCACTGAGGGTGACTTCTTACTCACAATGTTACCACTTATAAGCGTAGTCTCAAAACACCAAAAAATTAATTCATATCCATAAATAAGCATTGCTGGAACTCGCATACTTGTGGTTGTGCCATTTGTGAAAAGTTACCTTCAACAAGACAGTATAATCAAAGTACAACCTTGCTAAAGATTTTCTCACTCTAGTGGAGTCCATCCTTTCCTGCTGCTAACTGTATTGCCGCCTTGGAGCTGAGAGAGTCCCAAGAAAAGAGGTCCTAGGGTTGTACAATAATAATAAAAAAATATATATACACATTTCTACAACTATAAAAGTTGACACAAGAAGGACAAGGAGGACTTATAATACTCGTTTACCAAAGCATACCATTCTCCAACAACACTGATACTACAAAACAGCTCACAGACAATGACAACACCCTAGAAATTCAATCCATATGAATAAGACTTCACAGTACTAATCATAACATGATTAATCAAAACCTACCTATCTTCCCCCTCCACACCTCCTCCAGATATATTCCTATCTATCTATCTATGTCTGTGATGCCTATTCCCTTTGGGAACTCCCTCAAGGGGGTTGCAATGGCAAAAGAGTCTCCATAACTAGTGAACCCTAGTGCTGTGTTTTAGATACATTACCCAACTGCAAAACATGACCAACATCCCACTTGGCTCAACACCCACACCCCAGATCCCTAAGGTTAACTACCCGTAAACCAACTGCAACCTCTCGACATCCTCAACCTTCACAAGCAACCAACCACTCTCCCCACCTACCACATCCAGCAGTTGACTTCACCAAACATAACCTTCTGTTCATCAGCACCACACACAAAGATCATGTGGGGCACACTACATGAACTGTTATTTCATTCAGCAAAACAACATCCAGATTCCTCTCCCCAAACACACTACCTAGCTCTCCCTTCTTTGCATCCTGGTTACATTCATGCACATTCAGACATCCTAGCATGAACCTCTAAGGAGAATGAGCACTCCTCATTTGGTTCCTTCCTTTGTTCCACCATTTAGAAGTTGATATGCAAGAAGGGATGGGTTTCCAGACCTCTGCTACTGCTCCTTTTAATTGTACTCTGTGACATACAGGGAATGAAAGGAAGTTTTTTTTTGCCCCATCCCCAGGTGATATATATATTTACCAGTTTATTTATTTTCACTTATAATGAAATATCATATGAGAGGGAATAGGATGATGATACCTTGGAAAAGAGGCTTATGTGAAGAGATATCTGGAGAGATTAGATGAAGAATGGCATTAAGTGGGAGCATCACCCCCCAGTGATGAAAAAATGTGTGTGACTCAGTAGTGTTTGGGTCCCCAGGATGGGGATTCATTTTATGGGGCTCCTGCATATTCAAGGCTGTGTTCCAAAAAGGAGAAGGGAAAGGATGGACTCCTTTGGATTGAAAAGTTCCTCAATGAAACTGCACTCCTTATTACCCACTGAAAATGGCACAACCTCACTGAAGTAAAAGAATCCAGAGCACTTGGAAACCTGCCAATATTACCCTCTAACCCACCCAACTCTCCCTCTTTCTACTGTCCAGTATCATTACTGTCTTCACAGCAGATTCAACCTCAATATCCCACTCCCACCCGCAGAGCATGGCTTTAATACTTAATCACTCCACAACCACACTTTAAACAAACCTTGCACAAAATCCTTATGGTTTCAACTAACCATAACCCCCCTCCTGCACTGTACTAGTGACAACAGATATCAGCAAAGCATTTGGCAGTCCCACAACATATCCTCAAACAAAAGATACTTAACACCACCCTTCACAACAATGAGAGAAGACGGTCAACCGACTAAATAGCTGGCTGACAAGCCTGAACCATTCACAGAGGCTTCACCTCCAAAATCCTCAAGCTCTACAGTGAAGTCCCCCAGCAAGCAACTGTTTCTCAAAACCTCTCTAATTTCTTCCTAGATGAATCTCCTCAAGACCAGAGTGTGAAAGTCCTTTCACTTGCAGATGACCTTACAATCACATCAAAGCACCCTGCCACTACTCAAACAACAACAAATATGCAACACTACATCACACACTGGCTCACTAAAAACTGAATGTCTGCATATCTATAGAATCCCACCATTACTCTCTTAACTCCTGACAAATATGAATCCAAGTGTCATCCTCCTATTAACAATGAATGGTCAAGCACTTCCACTCAACAGACTCCAACCATACTAGGTATCACATACGATGCACATAACATTTACTCCTCACACCCAAACATCAACACAAAGGCCATAAATGAACTAAAAGCCCTCACACAACTTGCTAGTACCAGATTTAGACAATAAAAAAATCCCTTAGCATCCTCAACAAACGGATCATCTGTTCTCCCTGAACTACATCTTAACCTGCATAGTCATCCGCTCCGTCAAATGCAAATTAACAGGGCTGCAAACTGAGCACTCAGAACAATCACCCTGGATAATCACACCTGTGCTATGAAGCTTATAAAAAAATTTCTAAGAGAGGTCTTTGTTCATCTGCCTGATATAAGATGGTGGACCTGATGAGTAACAGTCACCACCATTATCATTCCAAACAAAGATGCCTCTGATGAACTGAGTTCATGCAACTAACAGTAATAATTGCTTTTTATTGGTAGTATGCCAGGACACCAAACAATAGTCAATGAAACAGTATGCCAAAATGGTGTACACATGCTCCTTAACCACAGAATGGAACAATTCAGTTTTTTCCTACACATGTTTCTTAACCTCAAGTAGCACCATCAGAAAAATTTTTTTATCAGTTACCATCTATTGTACTTCTTTATCAAGTATGTTTATCTGGGGGTTACTGATGGATCTCTAAATCTAGTGTAGGACATGGTTATCCCTAAAATACTTAAAAAGTGATAATTACAAAGACAGATGTATTGGAAATAAAATGACATTTTTATTTTCTTAGTGGGTAAAAAATGCGATCTTATATGTTAAGTCAGCACTCAGATGCATGGCTATAACTTTAGCTATAAATATCAGCACTGGATTCTGAGATTGATTCTTATAAAACTGTCATGAGACAGCTTTCTGTTAGAGTGTTATTTTATGTATAACTTCTAAGTTATCATTATAATTATCAATATTCCTTTTTTAAAGACTCTAACTACATTAGTAATTTGGAGAATGCATAAAAATAAATGAAAATAAGCAAATGATTAACCAGTCATCCATTAGACCTCCATACAAATTTATGGAGTTTCCTTGGTGAGAAATGTAAACCCTAAATAATAATGAAAAAGGAATTCTTTCCCCACACTGAGTGATGGATATACTATCTACTCAATAACAGGGATGTTTTTTGCTGCATCATTTGGGACTCCAATTTTTGTAGTAAATGGCATGATATGAAGGAACGGGTAAACTTACAACCTTTTCAAAAGCAATATGATAACATTCGCTTACCCTGCTGG
>JAUTYZ010008846.1:7060-17975 GCA_032273725.1 Panulirus interruptus | reverse complement strand
TTTTTAAGGTGATATTAAGCTTCTCTTAGATATAGGGCCATGCCTGAATGGATTTATATGTTATACTATAGAAGCTGAGGATCCAGGAAAAGATAGCCTCAAGTGGAAGGACTTGCATTGGCTGCTGTGTTAAATGCATGAATTTGCACAGTGGTTGTTGATGGACAGGAATTATTTTGAGTTAAACGTTATCCATTAAAAACTTAAAATAGGGAACAATAGAATCTCAGAATGCGTAAAATTTGTCATCATACATAACAGTTGCACCTTCCATAATGTTATTTGAAAAGATATTTGCAACACAGGAGCCTGAAATTAAGTTCAGTGTGCATTACTTATCGCATGTCTTGCATAGTCATGTCTAGACATTTTGCATTTACTTGTTTAAGGTTGTGTAAAACTTAGAGGAAATAATATTTAATAACATGTTGTTGAAAGCAGGTGCCTGTTATCTATGAACCGCTATTACAGTTTAATGTACACTCTACATTTGTTGTACTTAATGGAATTTACCTTTTTTGCAGTAAAGACAGGTTCTGTATGATGTAATGTCTTATTGGAGCATTTAGGTTCTACTCCTGTAGAAATACTGTATACTTTTTCATGACAGTATTTGAATGTTATCAGTATTTCCAAATTTGATTTTAGATCCCTTTTGCACAAAAATCTAATGGAAGTCTTCTAAGGAAATTTTAATACTCAGAAAGTGAAGACAAGTGGTTCTTGGTAGGTTTACAAGTATTATATGTATTTTTTCCTCTTTCAGGTAATTTTAGTCAAAACAGAACATATGCCTATTCTTTTAAAGGAGAGATTCCAGAAAGTTTGGAGAATGAAATTGTTCAGAAGGTATGGCATATTGTTTTATTTCATAGATGTGAACGTAACATAAATGCATTTCACTTGTAAAAGCTAAACCTTAAAGCAAAACTCGTATGGGAGAATTTGAACCACTATAGTTAGGTTGCCACTACCATAATGTGTGTTGTATAAATACATGAATTACCTTGTTACATAAAGAAGTTTGAATATTTTCTCTTTGTTATTGATTACTGATATGTAGTTTATGATGAAGAAATTCCGTTTTTCAGGCTACTTTTGATCCAGAGATCTTTTTCAACATTCTCCTGCCACCAATCATCTTCAGTGCTGGTTACAGCCTTAAGAGGGTATAGTATATCATATTTTTCTGACTTAGATTTGTGAATAGATACATCCAGTGGTTGAAAAGAATAATAATTTTTAAGACGAAAATGATACTGAACTCACTAATAGGTTTGTTATGATGTAGTTTTCAGTATGAAAAGTCACATGTGAGTGCTGAAGGGTATGCACATTGTACAGCATTTTGATAAAAAGTTGCAGAATAGGTTTTTGGAAGTGATGTGGCTTGTTCCACTGATTGCTGGTGACTCTTGGGATTGTAGGGAAACTTGACTGTTTCAAGTCCCAGTAGATGAGATGCATTATTTTAAATGAAGTTGGATTCATTAGTATTTTGCCAGTGAATGTTAATATCCTTGGATCACATACGTCATAATGCACAGAGAAGTCTCTTTAGTCAAAAATGCTTTACCACTCTGACCTTTAAGACATTTCTAAGTGTAGTTGAAAAATTCTTATGGGATATAATAATTATGACCTCCATAACCTAAGATCCTCATTAACATTTGGTAACTGATTTAAAAAGTTTTTGTTAAGCATGGAATAGATTATGTACTTACCCTTCTGAATACCAACATTATAGAGTCCTTTTAATGCCAGAATAGATCCTCTTCATGTATGAACTCATGATGATAATCCTTTTATGTTAGCTTCAGTGATTAGCTTGTGCCAAATCTTAAAGATTTTAATGCAGAATACTTTTTCAGAAACATTTCTTCAAAAACCTTGGTGCCATCTTTACATTTGCCTTCCTTGGAACAGCTGTATCTTCATTTGTTGTTGGGTAAGCTCTTATCCTTTCCAATAACCATTTTCTTCATAATCCTGATTATTTTTCTTTTCAGTTTAAAAACTGATAATTTTAACTAATTAGGATTTAGAATACATTCTGATAACTAGAGGAAGCTTGACTTGGACAAATAGTAGGTGAATGTTGCAATGATGATTTTAACTGTTGATCGAGCTGTACTGGTGGTAGTGTCAGCTTATTTTTCGGGCTTAAAAAAATAGATTAAGAGTTTGAGAGTCCTTTATTTTTGATGGGTTTGCTGAAGGTTAGGTCATTTAGTCTTACTGGACCCATTTGTTTTCTCATTAATAGACAAGTTAATGTGGCTCATAATGCAATAGATAGGCCTTCAATCTAGTTTTTGGGTTTTGAAAACAAGGGAGAACTTCATATATACCTTGTTTTATACTCTCAACTGTAGCTTGTATCTTGGAGTTTGTTTCTTTTGCTTAGGTAATTGGGCCGTTAGTTTGATTGTGAGCTCTAAAACAATGGCTGGGCAGGTCATGGGAGTTGTAGATCCCGGAGTTTGATTGTGAGATCTAAAACAGTGGCTGGGCAGGTCATGAGAGTTTTAGATCCCAGAGCTTGCCTGTCTAGGCTTAGAGAAGAGTGTCTTTCTTGGAATTGATTTTTTCAAATTAACATTGCTTCATTGTTACAAGCTAAAGTTTTCAGCCAGTCACATTCCGCAAACCTTATGCAGCAAATCAGACTCCTTTACCCATACTTCATCAAACTATGCTAATCAAACTACAATCATCAAAGCTAAATCATATGTAACAATGAATATTATCTTACTTTTTCAGTGGTTTGGTGTATGGTTTCCTGTGGCTTATAAATTACGCTGTCGCCTTCATAGACTGTCTGCTGTTTGGTGCGCTTATTTCAGCCACTGATCCAGTCACAGTTTTAGCCATCTTCTCAGATCTTCATGTGGATGTCAACTTGTATGCTCTTGTGTTTGGTGAGAGTGTCTTAAATGATGCTGTGGCTATTGTGTTATCAAGGTATGTCACTTAACTTGATAAAAGCATTTAGAAACTACTGTGCTCTTTTAGCCAAAGTGTTATGAAATCATAGATTGCTTTGAATGAAGGAATTGACATATGTTATAAATAAGGCAAATGCTTCTTCCACTGAATAGCATAATGCCCCTTTGAACTGTAAGGTACATGGTAGTCTTGGGTCAGGGTAGAGTTACCAACCTAATGGCTGACGTCTATGCATACAGTAATGTTTTTTTATAATAGTACTGAATCAGATATGTTTAAGAGGATAGGTCAGTTTATTGCCCATCACAGAGTATTTATTTCTCTTCCATAAGGAAGAGGCATAACCTCATGTAAAAACCACATTCTCAAAACTTTTACAGAAGTATAGTCTTGCACCCATGTACCACATCACTCCAACACTAACCATAACCATAGTACACCTGGTGCCCTCCTGAATTTTTAGGCCCAGATACCCAAGAACCTCATTTACTCCACCCTTTTGTCGCCTCAGTTTCTCCTTCCTCATACTTCTTCCACTTCAGACAAGGTTTATTCCCACCTGTAGATTTTTCAGTATAATGTTGAAACAGTGCATCAATACAAGTGTATTTTTGTGGACACAAAAGTTAGGCCATAGTAAAACTTAGTCATGTGAGAAAGTGTCTCTGTCCCTTAAACTTTGGGAGCCTATATATGAAGATTTACGTAGCAGGTGCTCAGATACGTCATATTTTTGCAGGCTTTGCTTAAATCCCCCCCGCTATTATTTTGACATTTGCATGGGTGCTGAGTGTTCCCTTGGTCACTCCAAGTTCTTTTATCTGAGACTTCCTCTCTGAAAGCAAATCTGTTCTTGGCATTACTTTTGCTAATGTGTGAAATTGTTTACTAGTATGAAAGAAAGTAGATATGAATCAGCCAGGAAAGACCACAGTAAGGCACAGACCTTGGCTATGGATAGGGGGCTCTGTTTTGTTGCATTTTACATGACCGTTAGAGAGTGGGTGTAAGCTAATAAGGCTGTTCTTCATCCGTTCTTGATGTTGCCTTGCTAATGTGGGAAATGGCAAACAAGCAAGAAAAAAAAGTGTAAATATATGTATTTATCTGCATATAGCAACCATAGATAGTAATAAGTGTCATTTAGTGAATTTCCATCACGAGGTCCACCCCCTGCTGTACCTTCACCCCTTCCCTCAGCAGTTTAACTTTAGTGCAAAAACACAGCCATATTAGTTATGTTAGCTCACTTATTTGTACATATCCATTACATTTACTTGTATTATTGAAGCGTTAACTTTAAGTATCCCTCTATAAAGAACACTGCCTGTTAAGTCCAGCTGCCTGTTCAGCCCATCAGATTGTAATACTTATAGAACAGTTGCAGAACACTGTTCCTCTGATGGGGTACCCACGCATTTTTCATTTTTCATATCCCTCCTTAACATCCTTGTGGCACATGTAGAGTATTCCCCTACATTTGTCTCTAATTAAATACTGTGTTGAAAAATATGAAAAAGGGCTAAAGATGTTTATTGAAAGATTCTTCATGATTTATCAATCAGTTATCAGTCGCAAGGTTGCTGAAGCATGTATACAAAGTAGCTACAGAGGAATTGTGTAAGCAGAAAAAGATTGGTGAGTAAGGAGAACTGCTTTGTAGAGAAAGGAAGATTAACAGTCTTTGGAGTCTAATCGTGGTCTAAAGAAAATAGTCAGTAGGAGGAAAGAGCAATTTCTTAACATTTCCTACAATATTGCTTCAGCAGACAGCTAAGGCTAACTTTTTTTGCTACTAAGTGATATGTATTGTTGGATAGACTAGTAACATTTTTTTTCTCATTCTAAATAGTGCCATAGAAAGCTACGGAAGTGCTAGTGGTGGATTTGAGACATCTGCATTCTTCTTGGCCATACTCAACTTCCTGTGGATCTTCAGTATGTCCTTCCTCATAGGCTCAGTGATGGGGTGCCTCACTGCTATTCTTACAAAGTTCACTCGGCTTAAGGATTTTCCTCTCTTGGAAACAGCATTGTTTGTTCTCATGTCATACTCCACATTTCTTATGGCAGAAGCAGCAGATTTAACAGGTAAGAAGTCTCTGACTTCCATGTTTGTTTGCTTTATTTTTATCATGGTCTGTTTAAATAGTTACCTCTTTAATCAGAAGGGATGAGAAGCACAAAGAGGGAAAACGCCTTGAATATCTGGGGCCAAAGATTATTCATTGCAAATGCATAGAGAGGTAGCCTTAGACTTGAGATAGTCTGCTTTGTGACTGTGAACAGAGTCTATTTGTTAGAAAATGTACTTTGATAGCACATCATTTGTGAGAGTTGTTCAGTTCTCACCAAGGGAGACTGCCAAAGAACTTTAGGTATCATATTCACATATTCACATATGATGCATAAATAAAGATCTTCACATTTCTTTTTCTATACCTGATTGCCTTTTCTGCTTTAGTAAGGTGATATCAGGACCTAATTAACAATGGCCTCATTTGCATGCATCTATTTCTAGTTTTCATATATATTGTATTGAAAACAGAGACTACCATACCCATCCAAACCCTACAGACTACTCCATAGTTTACAATTACATTGGTTTTTCAGATTATTAGATATATTTGATCAGAGTTGGTACAGTTGGGTTCAAAATATGGCATTTCTTTTAAAATATCTCAGCAGACTAGATGCAGGTTGGCTGCTTGTGCTTAACACTCCCAGACTGATGTAAAAGACATTAATTTCATGTTTCTCTTTCAGGAATTGTTGCCGTGTTGTTCTGTGGGATATGCCAGGCACATTACACTTACAACAATCTGTCAATAGAGAGTCGTGGGGCCACCAAGACTCTCTTTGAACTGCTAAACTTTCTGTCAGAAAACTTCATCTTCTCTTATATTGGTGTCTCCATGTTTACCTTTGACCACCACAAATGGGACCCAGCATTTATATTTATTGCTTTTGTAGCCATCATAGTTGGAAGGTTCATGAACATCTACCCACTTTCGTGTTTGCTCAATATTGGACGACGCCCAAAGATTCCTGTCAACTTTATGAACATGCTGTTTTTCTCAGGTATATCATTTTGATGAACAATATTGATGTTACAAGAAAAGAATATGAATATCGTGGTTGGTATGTAAAATATTTTAGAATATTGATGGTTGGTGATGAACTAAGATCCAGGGGTGTTGGTAAAATAGGACTGAAGGCTAAAAGACATGCTGAATGGGTGTGTTGGTGTAAACAGCATATTAGTTGAGGTGGTAGGAAGAGTCGTGCATGGGATAATGAATGAAATGGAAAAGCATTGGGGTAAAGAAATACATGAATAGATATAGAGTGTTTAGATTGTCATAGATGAATATTTCAGTTGACAGGATTAAAGCATGAAGAAAGTAAAAGTAAGTGCATGAGTTGCAATTGCATGAATTGGAAGAGATCGTCTTTACATACCTGGTAAGGAATAGAGTAAGGATTATAACTTCATGAGAATGGTAATAGTATAAGTGAGGAACATAGAGGAGTGAGTGAAGGAATAGATCAGATTTTTTTTGCATAGTCTCTGTATGAAGTTATAAAAGAGGAAGTTTATGATGTTTTGGGACTTTGAAAAAAAGCACCTTTCAAATATACTTGACGAGGCATATATTAAATACATGAATTTTCATTTCTTAACAATATATGGTATACATTGAAGATAGTGTAGTGCTGTTTAGTTTCTGAAGAAATAGTATGGTATTGCATGAGTGAGTGTGCTTGGGATTATGAGAATGTTATTTGGAAGTGGATATGATAAATCATTAAGGAAATTGCTGCTAATGCCTAGTTGACACAGGTACCATCCTGTCACACATTCATATGATTTAATTAACAGATTAACAACTGATTGTCATCAGCTTGATTGTTTGTAGATGCTCGCCAAGGCAAGCTAATCCGAGCATGAAGCAAACAAACTGACACATGGGACCTTGACAACATTCCCACTACAGCCCAGTTTTGGGAGAAATTAAAGGATTATGTAAGGGGATATATTTATTCTTTTGGCTATTTTCTTTGATGGATCTTTAGCCATATTCAAAATGCATCACCACCTAGTTGTTTCCTGCCACTTTTCAAAGTCCATAATATTCATGTTTTGTATTACCATTTTGTTGGAGTTTCTTTTCTTGCTATTTAATTCTGCCATGTTTATTATAGTTTACTCCCTTAAATGGATGTATTTTTGATTAATGATCATTTCTTAAGACATCCAGTCAGTGCACGTTTCATAGAATTCTGTGGCAAGTGTGTTGATGCTTATATGGGTCTGCAATACTTAAGTGTGTAAAGATGTTTGTTGACCGAAGTACTGAGAAAAGTATGTAAGTACATAGATGATCAGAAAGGCCTGTAAAATATTCAAGTAGGATATCATTTTAACTTTTATCATATATTTGGAATGTGGAGGCCATAGTGGTGAATATTTCACTTTTAGTAACATCATTGTCTCTCCCATTGTTCTGTTGTCATGAGTGACATGGGCTAGCTAATTCGATAAATTTTCTTCCATATGTTTTATCCTCCCCTAGGACTTAGAGGAGCTATTGCCTTTGCTTTGGCCATCCGCAATACAAGCAGTGATGCGCGGAAAACCATCTTGACCACTACCTCTCTCATTGTCATAGTAACTGTCATCTTATGTGGTGGACTTACTACGCAAGTCTTGTCTTGGCTGGGAATACCGTGAGTAGACTGTAATGAATGTACAGTAGATCATGTCTTCTTTGACAGGCTGTCTTACCACTGATTGTGTCTATTCTCTTGTGAGGAGAGAGATCTTGTTATTTTGGTGTCCAGTTATAGACAGCAGACTGACAATCTGTCTTTCTTTCTCTTTGGCTATTTACTTACGTACTCACCCACCTATCTATTTGTCTGCAGCTACTTACTTACCTACCCACCCACTTATCTATTTGTCTGTCATCATTAACTCCACTCCCAGCACCTTGCAGTGGATCAGGTACATATATCCTCTGAATTCACTCATACACATCCTCAACCAATGCCCAGTGTGTTTAAGTGAAGTAAAGACTTCCACATGTATGCCATTGCATAATATGCTTTCATTGCATCCAATTGCCAATCATTCCTATAGCATCTTCATCTGGAAAATCCCCAGCTGTAATCGGTCTGTCTTTCTCATCTATCCATTATCTGTCTATCTATCTGTTTGTCTCTGTCATCATTACTCCTTTCCTAATTCCATAGACATACAGCTTCTGAAAATCACTCATATGCTTTAATTCGTCCCAAATGTGCTGAGGCTGAATGTGGATTTCCACACTTTTAAAAATTTTCCAACTTTTCCACTTTGTGCTCTAAGTTGCTTACTCAAGTGAGGCCAGCACATCCATTTACACAACCATATACAAAATGCATTCATTGCATCGAATCTCCTTTAGTATCTATCTGTCTTAGTATTTTTATCTGAAATATCCCAAGCCCTAATCAGTTGTCCATCTCTTCTGCTTTCTAACTGCCTTGTATCTTCTACTTTACTAATATATATATATTGATTAACCTGTCTTCTGCCTCATGTTCTGTATTTCCTTAGCAACCTAAAAAGCTTTCATCCAATTGCCTTACTGAGGATTTCTTCATACTACATATCCATCTTGCACCATTTTTCACTCCCTTTTTCCTCTTAATTTCAACTTTGCTGTGCATATTTTCCATTTTTTTTTTTTTTGATCCTTTCCTGACCTATATACAAACTTGAGTTTTTGATTCAAACATTATTATTTGGACAAGTACTCCATCGTGCAAGCTTCTTGCTCACTCTAGGCTTAGATTTTTTCATTCACCAGAGCTCTTGGTGCACCTCTTAATTTCTTTCCTTTGCATGACTCTGCTTTTAGCTTCAGCTTTTCTGTTACCATCTTTACTAAACTTTACTTTTAAGTATTTCAACTCATCCACAACTTCCAGTTCATCATCATATATACTGATCATACACTCTGATCTCCCATCCCTTTAAAGAATTAGCATCTTACTTTTATTTGCATTCTCTTTCAGCATCCTCCTTTCTCTGATTTAATTAACATCATCATCTGCACACAGCAACTCTGGCAACTTACATCAGTAATTTTGATAAGTATTGTTTCACAGGTACTTAGTGAAAGACTGACTTTCACCATTATCTGTGTAGGCCATAATATATTGGTGTAGCTTATTCCATTTTAATTTTTCGTATTTTCAAAATTTGCACTCTTTGCTAATGTTTGTCAGATTCCCAAAATCATATAATGAATGTTTTAACTGTACCACTCGTAGAAAATATCGTGTATGAATTTTTCTGTACTGAATATATACAGTAAATTTTACCATTTGTATCTGCTACATGTATTAATGAGGCTCCTTTTTCACTTAGTGTCGATGTTGAAGATGATGAAACTCATCACCTGAACCAGTTCCAGCCCATCAGAAATGTAAGTTATTATCAACATGCATGCCTGAGTCTTTTTAGTGCATCTTATTTATTTCTAGTCTAACCCCACCCAAAAGTGAATTTTTTTCTTACAACACATTTATACAGTGTGTCACCTTACCATGAGTCTACACCAATTATAGAATATTGTATGTATTCAGTAAAGACTTCAAAATTTTTGGAACTATTTCTTGTTATAATTGATGTGTAAATGGCTTTTATGTGTATTTATTATTTACCATTTAAAATGCTTATTTGGGAACTAGACAGATATGGCTTCAACATCTTAAAAGTCAGGCTAAGAGTCCAAAAGAAAATTTTTATGGAATATATACCTTTAAGTGATGAGTGATTATTGGTATACTGTCCCTATCTTTGTCATAATTGTTTTCTTTTATGCAAGGCCTATTTAACCATCATCTTGATTGTATGGTGACTTCTTAGTAAATTTTGGAATTAGGCAATTGTTATAAAAGTGTAACTATCTTGTTAAGATGCCTTGTAGTGACTTTGGTGGTTAACTTCCCACTGAGTTCTTTGCTAAAGCAGGGCCTGGACATCACAAAATGACTAATGTTGGTATAATATTGTGAGGTATTTAGTGCTTGTTTGGCTGCAGGAATGAACCTGTCTTCTTGGGGTAGAACTAAAGTCTTTCCTATGCTTTGGTGTATATTGCTGATACCTTCATCAGAGTTCAATGTTTAGGGTTTAGGTCTTTGAGGTGTTGGTTTTTATGAAGCAAGGATGGTGTCTTGATATTGTTATGCCCTCACACAGTGATAAATCATTTGTCAGAAATAGATTATTGTTTATTTGATATGTAAATTGCTTGTTGCCTTCCCACCTGTGTTTATATCACGGTAATCCCTATTGGTTTGTTTGCAATACATAATGTAGGAGACACTGACTTTGGCAAATTGGTGTTTAGTATTGAAACAGGATATAACTTTAGAGGTTAGTTTTACAACTGTGCAGTAGCTTCAGATTGTAACAGAAGTACCTTATCCATCTTAACAAGCTAGCCTGTTAGTGCTTTTGTTGATGGCCAGCACCAAGCCCTCCACACGTGGCACATACAGTGTTTAACCCTTGAGGCTCCTTGCTGGAATCTTCTTATGATTTGGAAATTATTTGTGGTTTATGTTAAGTTTAGATACCATATATAATAGTGGAAGTAAACCATTTTCTGAAATCCTAGAATTCTAGGTGAATAGAATTATAACAGAATGGTGAAATTATACAGTTTGCTTAACTCCTTATTAGTGCTTAATTCATAATTTTAGCAGCTTGTTAGCTTATATGTTATTTTTCAATATATAATTTTCATCAAAGCCATCAAAACTTGTTCTGTTTTGATGTTTCAGGATTACAAAAGCATTGATGAGTCAAGGGTACGTAAACTTTTAGTTTTCTCTTCTTTGCATGGGGTGTGGGTTGTAGAGTAGACAACCTAAGCTTATTTTGTTCTTTCTTGTTTCACACTCTAAA
>JAUTYZ010008736.1:0-13039 GCA_032273725.1 Panulirus interruptus | reverse complement strand
TTTCTTCACGTAGATCATCTTGCACTTCTCCAAGGCACATAATAACTTAAGTTATGAAGGTCCTTCCAATGCTTTGGTCCTAGACAGTAAGAAACTATCACTGAAAAGATATAACCAAAAATAAATAACTCCCATGAAAAATGCTTTAGGGCAGTGTATACAGCATATGCATGAATAAGACAAGGCAAGAGATATAGACTGAGAACATTTAGAACTTTGAAGCACTGCAGGGAGATGAAAGCTTGGAAAAGAAAACATTTTTTCCAGGCACCATATTTTCTTAATATTATTGATTTTTCTGCCATCTAAGGTGGTTAAGGCCTCTGAATCATTATGAATTTTTAAGGGACTGTACGTATATGTTCATTTTTCTATCTTCTGAGGAATTCCAAAGTAATTCATGCTTATATCTATGAAAACAAGGCCATCCGTAGTTGGAGTTAGTAATAACTGAATGCTTACAAGGACACAGAGTTTTAGACAAAATGCTGTTTTAAATTCCAATACAAATGTAATATGCAGAAACTGAAAGCTCCAGTAATCTTGGATTTTTGAAGAATATTCCAAAATGTTTTTTATAGGGATGTTGTTGTTCTCTTGTTCTTGGGGTTGCATGAATAGATAAATTGCTAAGAAAATTCTTTTTATTACAGCAGTTTTAGTTTTGGTATTTATTTCCAATTAATGTTTTTTGATTCCTAAATCAATCCTTGTCCTGTAGGGTATCAGATGTATGTATGGTTATTTTACTGCCTCCCAGATATTCCATACTGACTCATGCCTTCATTCTTAGTTGTAGTTCTCCATTATGATATGGAAAACTTCCCTTTGACATAAGCAGAGGACATTTTCTCACAATGTGCAGGTGAGTACATTTGAGGGTATATCCTTCTTCCTGTCCCATTGGCCTTTTGATAGAGGGTTTGAATGGAAAGGAATAGGTTGGACAAGGAAATGGGCAAGATTAAAGTGTGATGAGTATTACATCACTCCAGAACCAATGTTAGGAAGTTCTTAGAATGTCCATTTGGAAAAGAATGCAATGGCTAACCAGGGCCCTATTGAAGGACAGATTCCTGTATTCTCATATGTCCTCCTTACTTTAAAAAGTATTCTCAGGTAACTGGCAAATCAAACTAGCTTAATAGCATTTATTACCATAATAGGATATAGATAGTATACAGTGCTTTGCTGTCTGCAGTAATTGTAATGATGGAGATTACCTTTTTTATGATGTATGCTAGTGAAAAGCATTGAATATTATCATGATTATTTACAAAGTGCTAGGTCTGGCTCTGTGATAGTAGTTTTTACTAATTTTATGTGCGTGCTTGTCAGTGATTGTTTTAACGGATCACTTGTTTAGTGATAAAAACTGAAATTAGTTGCTAATTTTAAAGAGCTATGGTTGGCTGTATGGTTGTTGAAAAGTAGCTAAATTAATTTCCAAATTTGCCATGACTTTAATTGCATGATTATTGGCATTATTAACTGTACAGGAAAACCCCAGTATATAGTAATAATTAAGAGAGGCTTTTTGTGAAAATGTAAATGGTCAATTATTCTGCTAAACGCTGTACATTTTATATGTGAAAATACTTTCCCACAAAACTAAGATTAAAATTCTGAAAATATGATCAGACTGTGATATGATACTGCTAAGAGTATTAATAAAACAAATAATAGATGTATACGAGATATTATGTATTACTGAGATGAATATGATATATTAAATAATTAACTTATAACAAGGCTCACAGCAACTGAGCTGCCTCCAAATTCATAAAATGTGATTATGATGCAATAAGCTGTTCATATATCTTAGTAATGAGAGGGACACCATTCATAAGTCTGATAAGATTCCATAACCTTGCCTAACGTTCCATTAATGAGGAGAGGGAAGTTGTGGAGTTTGATCACTTATCTATATATTATTTTCAGTGATATACATTATTTTTTTTAGTAATACAGGAATACAGTATTAATGGTATTTGACAATAAAAATACTTATGATTAATCACAGTATTATAACTAAGGAATTTTGCTTCACTTGTTTGTTTCTCATAACAGTTCAGTGATAATTTATTTCAGTAATTATCATTACTAATAAACAAAAATTTTCCCATACTACAACTGCATATTCTTATTTTATTTAACTTTATATTGGGGTTTTACTGTGTGTTTGTTATTAAACAGATTTTGTATTGGATGTTATGAATGAGGGTGGGTTTCAAGAAAATGTACATAAGGAACAGTTTGCACATGGATTATTTAAGAAGAATTAATTAGTTCCAATATATAAAACAGACTATAAAGACAAATGCCTTTAACCTTTCTTGAGAAAAGGTAGCATAGACACAGTAAAACAGGAAGTCAGAGTACCTAACAAAGAAGATAACTCCTCATTTATTAGCCATCAAGTGCGACATTCAAAAATTGAGTTGACTTAATTGAATCAGTTCTACAAACTGGCACAGCTGGGTGGTAGTTAGCACCACTCCAGTTCTAGGAGACAATTTACCTGAGACAAACTAGTGAACTCCTTGGTTTGACATGTCTGTTGATACATGACAATGCCGATCAAGGACATTGTTCACTGTCAGGGAGATTAGATAAAGTACACTATAAAGCAGCTTGGGTTGCTAGTCAGACATTTCAACTTTGTGTCTGATTGCCTCATTTGTGAAAGATGAAGCTGTCTTAGATTATTTTGTGACTCATTTGTAGCACTTTTTGTACAGTATGAGAATTTATGGTTCAGATGAATGTAGGTCTATTAAATCAACTACATTTGGTTTTTGAACAGTTCTTCATATCATCAGTCCATGTGAATCCTCAGATTTTAAAGCTTTGTCACATGATAAACACTTCTCAGCAAGGTTCAATAGCTATTCTTCTCCAATATTCAATACACTAGGGTTATCAGTTAAATTTTGGAAGGTTCAGCATATTACTGTCTGAACAGAAGTTATTCCAGTTGACCTCAGAGTATTTTGCAGCGGTGTTGGAAACAAATTAATTTTGCTTTGGATAGTTATGACCCTCTTGTCAAATGAAAACATCAAAGATACTCGAGAAATTGCATGCTTCCTGATATGACAGAGGAAACCTCTCTGTAAGGACTGGAGTTTTATGTGTAGTTTTTTCACATCCTCGTGAACGTTAAATTTTTTAGTGGTACATCTATTTCATGTAAAATCCACTGCTTCAGAATAGGGTCTCAATTGCCTGTCATCAGGAGTACTTGGCTGTATGATCTATTTACGTAGACTCCTTTTTATCTATAAACAATTTTCCCTGTCTTTGTGTTGTTTACAGATTTGTCATCTGTGGTAAAAAAAAAAACTTCTGTTTTAACAAACGTTAGTAGACATCTGAGTCAATGTTTCCTCTATTTCCTCTTTTGCTGTGGTAACAGTGCAACATCTTAACTGTAGAGGTAGAAGGGTGCTGAAAGCACCATACTTGCCTGTTGGTCCCAAATTTCTGTTATGATTTCAGAGAAGCATACTTATTGACTTATTGATAGAGATCAATTATTTTCTAAGGATTACGATTAACTAAAACATAACTTTGTAAATATGATTCCACACAGGTTATCCAGGTGAAACATTTATGTCTTCAGTGCAGTCTGTAACTTATTCTGCTCTGCTGCAATGCCTATAAAGTACTCTAGGAGTATTCTTAGACATAAGTAGTGAGATGAGTGGTAATTTTGAAGGTGTTTTGGTCCCAATGAAGTATGAATAGTTAGGGTTCTCATCATTAAAATCTCTTATTTTGTAGAGTGCAACAGCTTTAAAAATTATTACATAATATAAGGGCACAGTTCTCATACAGGTGCCCTTGACATCATCTCCATATAAACTGACCACAGTGAGGATGAAATTAGGCTCTACAATCTGGTATCAATGCATAGGTGCCACTACAATTATGAATGGCTGTGCATTTTGCCTCTTGGTAGAGGTGGCTGATTCAAGAATTTTAGCAGTACACACACTGGCCACAACAAATAAAAAAAAAAACTGCCAGTTCATATACAGTCTACCCGCAGCAAAAGGGTTGATTTGGATGTTAAGTAATTCCCTGAAGTCATTTCTGAGGAGTGTTTTATTTCCAGTAATTTTCTTAAGAGCTAAATCTTGTAGTTTGACATGTTTAGAGAAAGCCTTTTCCTTTGAGTCTTTGTTTCAAATGATTTATTATCAGGAAATTCATAGTTTCTGATGGATTTATGCTGGAATATTTGGGATGCACAAGCCTTATTTAGACAGGTTATGAAGCAGAGACCATTATTATGTTTTCATCTTATGTTTGAGAACAGAAATAAAAGAATGAGATTGCAATTTTCTCCTTGACTAATTTTAGGCTATGTTCTATAAGTACTGATAATTCTATAGTTACAGTATGTTTTGCAAGGGTATTAAGAATTTTTTAGATTAACTATGGACTTTCGGATTGATCCTTCCTGCTCAGACTATGATTATTAGCCTTGTAATTAGTTAATGTACACCCTAGAGACAAGAGGTATGCTACTCATCTAGTATGGAAGCTAGTATGGGCTACAGTACCAAATAAGCTAGTTAGTGTCTATCCACCAGTTTCATAAGGTGGTAGTATCATATACAGTAAATGCAAATCAAGAGTTATCCCAAATTTTGCTGAACTTGGAGGTTAGAACTTAAGATGTGCTATTAAAACATTTCTCCAATTTCCTCGTTTAATATGGCTTATGTGTTATTAGAATGTTTATTTAGAAGCTATTGCAAAAGCTCTTGAGTATTATCAATAAATTGGTGTGGATGAACATCCATATCATGTTTAATATGCTTACTGTATAATTTCTAGGACTTAGGCTTTGAATACTGTAATTTTGTGAAATAGTAGCTGCCTTCCCTCATGAATAGAGATTTACCATATATTACTTCATTTTAGAGCTCTTTTATTTTTCAAAAACCTGTATCCCTGGTGATGGGTATATGTTGTATATTGCAACTAAGAGGGGCAGAGGCAGAGACCTGGAAATCCTCCCCTACTATGTTATCACTTTCTGAAAGTAAAAGCATAAGGGGACAAAGTGAGGATTTTCCATGAAGGCTCAGGTCCTAATGTTAACTCACTTAGGTGAAAGAGGTGAGCACGTATAAAAGATAAGAACGTTGTATTTTGACAGATTACAGTCAGTAGGAATAAAATTCTAATTTCATGAAGCCCTTCATGCTAGCTGATGTCTCAGACAGACATTCCAAACTTAGGAGCCTTATGGTTTGTTACCTACATTTGGATGAGCTTCTTTAGAAGCTGGAATTAAGTTGCAGACTAGCTTAACCCATGTTATGTGGAACTGATGCGTATAAGGCAATGTAGCTTATAAGGGGGAGCCTCTCAGTGGCTAGTTGTCAGGAAAGAGACTTTACATTTTATGGGGTCTGTGCTGCCTTTCATCAAGATAAGTTAAAGGGGGAGGTTTTAGTCATTCATAATTTGTTCAGTTTAAGTCTTTTATACTTCAAAACTTTTCATCTTTTTTACTTGGACATCATCACACTACTGGACTTGCCTGTGAGCTCTTTTTGTAATGGTTTGCTTCTAATAAAATTACTGTTCAAAGCCTCTAACTTTTTTCTTAAAAGTCATATTAAGTGAATTTTCATTTTTAGCTTTTCATTATTCGATTTGCATTTATAAAATCAGTATGCAAATATTATTTTTATTCATGATAGAAATATGAAAAAAATAGTTTTGTTTCTAGTGCATAGCAGTGCCAGCAGAATTGTGTGATAATCTGTCACATTCAAATTTATCAAGGGTTAGGTAGATATGATCCCATATGTTTTCTTTTGTTTTCATGATAGAAATTTGGCTTAACTTACATTTCAGTATTGTCAATGTGAAGATTTTAATCATTTAAGATTTCAGGACATTAAACTGTGATTTTAGATGTGCCCTATCCACTGATTGCCTTCTATGGATCTACCACAAAAAAGCCAGTTGAATACAAAGTTTCACTTATATGATTATAGCGTTGATCAAGTTCGCAAGAGATTTTTAGTGTATTTAACTACATTTATTCAGTGACTGTGAGGAAAAATAGAAGAGCATATTCTGTATGATATACGGCTTACTCTTTCCCAGTGTGCTCTAGTGTAGTAAGAAACATTTCAAGTTATCAGCAGTAATAATATATCTGGAAGAGATTTCCTTAAGAATTCAGGAAGTAAGGCAAATGAAAAGCAAGTGAAGACAGTCATTACAAAATTTTTTTTCATCTATCAAGAATTTTCATTGGAATTTCAAGTTTGAAATGAAACATTGCAAAGGCAAATCTAGCATTCTTAAGAACATCATTATTTCTGTTATTTGCAGTGGCTCTAAACTGAACCTAACAGTATACCAGTGATGTTCATACTCTAAGACCCTTATTAACACTCTTTTGAATGTGGAATAGACGTGAAAATGCTCTTAATATACCTTTTATATGATTCATTATTTGTGCCTCATTAATGATAACATAATGGTAGTTAGCCATCTCTACATAATGTAGAAAAATATCTTTCATCTTGATGACAATGAACAGATGGCATGAGATGACTTATTGCCTTCTTAATCTTCAGAAGACATTCTTTTGGTGCAATAGTAAACTTATGGTGTTTTCTCATGATATAGCAAGTGCTTAGTCACTTGCTGCTTTGAAAGAATGCAACCTTGAGATGAGCACATGTATTAACTGTGTCATAGGTACTGAGGGTGTTACTGGACTCTGCTAACATTGGGTTACATTGCAAGTGAAAAGTCTTCTTTGATGAGGTTGTATCGTCGTCAGAAGACAAAAAGGAGTACAGTCTCCTGATGGAACTTTTCACTCCAAAGAAGTCGATTATTTCCATGCTGCTGATTATACCACAGCCTTAAAGCTGTAGGAGACCCATAAAAGTGGACCTAGGGATGTATACTAATAATGAAAATGGGTACTGTGTGTGTGTAACTGTGAGAAAGGTGTGCGTGTAAATTAAAATAATTCAGAAATTTAATTATTATTGATTGCTTCAGCTAATTCTGATTTACCTATAGTGGCACTTTTCACTTTTTATGACTTTTAGTTTTCACCAAGCCAACAGTCACTCAATCATACTAATATAACAACTACTGAAAAAGCCAGCTACACATTTGTGTAACACAACAGGGGTATAGGCATATGCAGAGAAGATGAGAACTCTTTGTCATGGCAACAGCAGCAGTCAGTGCTACAGGCAAGTGATGCTTTGTCTGAGGTCAACCTAATGTAATGGTGACATGGAATTTTTAATTCAGCAGATCAAGTTAAAGGTCATATTAACTCTGTTTCCTTTGTTTGTATTCCACTTTAACAAAAGTGTCTTGATTCCACCATTGAAGGTTATTAGTGTCTTTTTGTCACTAGTGAAGTAGCTATAGATGTTTTTCCAGTATTATATGAGTTGCCATGATATACGAAATGCTAGCTCCCATTATGTGATTTTTGTATTGGTGAATGTGACTTTGATTTATAACATGTAATGTATAATATTTATAAAATATTATTGGAAAATTTTCCATTTTACTTTACATCTAGACAAGCCAGGACATAGGGTTAGAGTGACTGTATCCTTGGTTTGCTGAGTTTAGGTTAAAAAAGGAATCACTTTTACTGAAGTATGTTTTTGCTTTCAAGATGCTGTAGTGTAGGTTAAGCATAATGATATTGATGATTGATAAAGACGAACAACAAAGAATATCAGTGAACATAAATCTCAATTTTGTCTGAAATACAGTTTACTAATTATATGTAATTTTTTAACAAAGAGATAATGGAGAATGTACCGTTATTTTAGGGTGCCTCCATTAAGACTTTCCTTTTCTATAGTACACTACCTGTTTTCATGATGAGACAGAAATGTATATGGGCTTAGGTTTTGCTGACATTTAAGTAAATGTGTTGTTATCAGTCTAAGGAGCATTGTCTGTAACAAGGTATCCATCAGTTTTTTGAGAAATCGTTGTACATCATGTTAATCATAAGAAATTAAGTCACAGTATCAGTTACAGGTATGTTATAACTACTTGCTGGAAATGAATTTTGATTTTATGGAATTCGGACAGACATTGAAATTATTAAACATTGTTATATATGTTGATATGGATAGTTCAGAACTGGTTTTGTTTGAAAATAATATCCAAGTGATGGTTCAAATTTTGCAGTCTTTTCTACCAGTGCATGACTGTAGTAAATCAGTACAGTACTGAGTTGAATTTACCATTATTTTACAGATTCTGACTAGTAACAGAATAACAACTGAGTGCTCTGTTGCACCGTTTCATGTGATTACCCATGTTTGAAATCTGAATTTAGATAATTAATTGAAATAGAAAAATATATGACCTATCTTTTTTACAGTAAAAGCCACTTTACATCTCTCACAGTCATAGATGAGGAGTTTTTCTTTTAATAATTTCAGGAAAACATAGCATGCCGTTTGGTATATTTTGTTTGCCTTTTCCTTTCTTAATGTTTCTATGGAATGACCTGTGAATTAACTGATACTAATCAATTGTTTTAGGGATGTTTCCTCACGTGGAATGTTTTGTATGTGTTGCAGAATTTTGATGTTTAAACAGTGTTTATTACTTTCATTAACAAAATTTTTTTTTACAGAGACAAGTTGCACTAGTTTGCATTTACAACTGACATAGAAAATAAGATGTGTTCCTTTATTTCTTTTATTGATGGATGGAGTGGAATGGTCATCATAAGCACCACCTTAACTTTACTTCATTATTTTTCTTTGCCCATCTTTATTCAGTTTAATATCAGTAAAACTGAAAAAAATCTCCCTAACAATAATTTTACTCCAAACTAAAACTTGTCATATTTACTTAGCATTGAAATTATAATACTAAACATGCTGAACCAGTCTTCAAAATACCAGGCATGGGTTTAGTGGGTGCCGTATAACTTTTTTTTCTCTACAAAAACCTGTAGATGAATAATACTTCAGGAGTGAAAGTTTAAATGTTCACCAGAGCAGTGTAAAGTAGTGTTCATTGCCATTCTTGGCCCTGAAAATGTAAACAAAGAATGGAAAGGAAAAATTAGATCCACAGTACAGAAATTGAGATATGTGTTGTTTGTCCTGGCATTTGTACAGCAGCAAATTATGTGAATTATGTTTTTTTGCCTGTAACATTGTTACTGTATATTCACAGTATTAACTATAGAGAGGAAAAGGCATATTGACATGATTTACTTTATTCTTTGCTATGGAATGGCAACCAGTAATCTTCAGGAAGGTTACTTGGTCAAAAACATAGTTTGAAATGTGAAAAAGACAGAGACCAACTGAAAAGAATAAGCTGTCAAACCGTTAAAATCAAAGAAATTAGGAACTAGAAGTCTCCATAAGTAAGCACCCTGTATGAGGTACTCACCTGTTGTAAACCCTGAAGCCTATCAGCTAGTTAGAATTAACTAAAATATCAGCTAGTTAGAATTAACTCATTGGAAACCGTAAGTGGAATGAATGGTAGTATGTGTATATGATGTTTATTTCGCGAGAGAGAGATAGAGAGATGGGTAGGGTTGTTTAGAGATAGTGAAAGAGGCAAAGAGGAACAAAAGTTAAATGCACTGTAAGACAGACACAGATATTGAGGAAATAATAAAGGAAACAAGGAGAGCCATAAAATCATTGATCTAAGATGAACATTAACTTGATGTGAAATTGATAAAGTAATTATCATCTTTGTGCTAGTCAGACAAGCACATAAAAAGACATGCATAAATGCATAAAGAATTTAAGAAGGGAAAATAAACATACTTTTTTTGTATACAAAAGTCAGTTATGTGTCATTTTCAGATGTTTTATTAGGTGTGCTAGAAGGAACAGTATGGGCTTC
The DNA here is from genome assembly GCA_032273725.1 of Panulirus interruptus. Lineage (NCBI taxonomy): Eukaryota > Metazoa > Arthropoda > Malacostraca > Decapoda > Palinuridae > Panulirus > Panulirus interruptus. Next base: position 3,127 of record JAUTYZ010008736.1, on the reverse strand, counting down.
AATACTGTTTATGTTAGTATCAAGTTTAGACAAAGAGGTAAAGGAAAGTATGGTAAGATGCTCTGCAAATGATACCAGAGTTACTGCAATACAGTAATATGTTCAGAAAAAGACAGAGATAATGCAAAAGATTTAAATATGATATGTGAATGAGCAGAGGAGAACTTGATTGAGTTCAGTGATGGAAAATTCAAACAAAAAAGTCATGGAATGAGTAACAATATAACAGTGACACCTACAGGAGTCCAGCAAGAAAAGATTGAAAGTCAAGAAAATGTTAAATCTCTTATATGCAAAAGAGGATTAAGAATTACATTGAGAAAATCATATGAGCAAGTCAGATGATGAGTGCTGTGATGGTAAGAACTGTCACCACAAGAAGTACAAACCTGATGATGAAAGTGTTCAATGTAAATGTAAGAAGCAAAGTTGAATACTTCTGAGTAATATGTCTACCAACCAAACAAGGTGAGATTATTAAAGTACAGAGAATTCTTCAGAAACACTTGACAAACAAATTTGAAGGTAGAGGACACATAAACTATCATGAAAAGTTGATGAAACCTAATCTTTGCAGTCTAGATTGAAGAAACGTATATGGTGATTAATTGATTGCAATCAGTTAAAGTTAATAAAAACGTTATACTAGGACAAACACTTCACAATATGGAAGAAATGATAAGTTTATAAGAATTCTATACAATGTATTATAAAGGTGCCAAGAAAAAAATTTATACTCGAAAGCCCATGCAGAAAGATGGAGGGACTTCTCAATCTTTTGTGCTTAAAAACTTACGACAAGGTGTGATTACTAAAACCTTTAGCAAGGACTTGATGAATTTCTGAAAACAGTTCTAGATAAATCTAAGGTTGACAACAAAACACTATGTGTGGCAGCAGAGAATATCTTGTGAAACAAGCTGCATAATGCAGTGATAGCTGTGCGCTAGTTCTGCCTCATGGTAAAATCTTGTCACAGGTACCCATTGGTAGGTACTGTATCTTGAGAGAAACATACAAAGGCCAACAATTTTATATGAAGTACAATATGTGAAGTCATGACATAATATAACAACAATTGTACAAGGACTCAAAGGTTCATGATGTTCACCCATAATGGGCCTTCATGACTTTTCCAACCAGATGAGGTTTAAAGTGTACTGTAATGTTGAAATAAGTTTGGGCAACTTGCTTAATTTCTCTTGATAACAAAAAATAGTATATTGCCATTATTAGTGAAAACTGAATTGTTCTTGTAAAAATAGTATTTGATTTTGTTTTAATCCTTTTGCACATGAACTATTGCAAAGGCTGACAATAAACAGAAATCTCACTCATCTTTGTAATTTGCTTAAAGAAACCATATGGAATGATACGGTTCTGCTGACCAGTACTAGATTCCATATCATTTGAATATGTTTATATATTCTTTTGTGATGTAAATATTGGATTTTATTGGGAGTAAATACAGTCAGCTTTTTTCTTCTTTTTTAAGTTATTAAACAAGGCCATCTTACCCCTAAATCAAACGTGTTATTTCAAAGCTTTAGTATATTTACCAGATATAAAGTGGTTGTCTTGTTTTGCTTATAATCTTTTGCCAATTAACTTCAACCTTAACCTCCCAACAGATCCCCTACTGCTCATTTGCTTTTGCTGCCCAGGAGTCCACAGGCACCTGGTCTCTGGAGGAGCCACCATTCCCACCTGTCACCCATTCTGCTAATATGCGGTATGATTGGAGGATCCTTGTTCCATAGCTGTCTCCGTCCCTACCTTCCCAGTATGAGGTGTGCTGTGATCCAAAGTAAAAGACTGTTTGTTGTGGTTTTGAAATTCATGCATTTTTCAGGTGCAGGTTCTTGGGATACAGTTTTTGTTTGGTTCATGTGACAGTGAAATTTATTGTACAAGTAGATGCTGATATAACACACATGTATTGAATAACACATGCTAGGTAGTGGACAAATAAATAGAGTGAAATTTTGCCATATATGTAGGACATTGGTATCAGGTGATAAACAGACAGCATCTTTCTGTTACGATTTGTAGACCTGGTGATACTTCCTTTAATTTGTGTAGAATATTTGGGAAAAGAATATTCTTTAAGTCCATTTTAAGACAGAATGACTAGACAGTTGTGTAAGTGTTTTTGCAACACATTTTTTTTCAGGTATTTGTTACAGCCTCTTGACTGTTATGGCTTTGCTATCTTGATGTTTTCAAATTCATAACTGTAATGTAGGTTTAAAGATTTTCTGTCTTGAAAACATCTCAACACAGTCCCAGAATTACTCAGAGGTTTTGTTTGTGTGTTTTTACAGAAGTTCTAATCTTATTGCTCATATGTAGTAACTTATCCCAGTCTTGAAATATCAAAATCCTATTTTTCATTAGATATCTGGGTAACTTTGAGTGTTGTGCTTGTGAATTCATTGAAATTTTAAAAACTGTATTTATGATAGATGGTAGATTGGTTGTCTTCAGTCATCCACAGAAGAATCATCTTGAGAGAAGTATTATTTCGTATTCTTTCTCTCATTGTTGGTTCTTTGCCTTAGTCACACCCATCATTGGAACTTACTAAGTAGTGTGAAAAATACTCTCAGTGGTTACCAGTTTTAATTTTGACTTTTAATGTTTGCCATTAATTCTGCCTGTTTCTGTCTTTCCCTGCAACCCTGGCTTATCTTTCCAATTTCTGTATACTTGCAGAGACAGCACTCATTCTTTTCACTTTCATACATTGTAGTAACATCTGCTTCACTTCTTTGATAGCCAAATAATCATTCAGAATTCTGCAGCAAATGTTTCAAGCTTAACTGTTGAATCTTCAGCACTAGAAGTTTTGGAGATGGTCAGTTGTTGAAATGTTTGAGGAAGATTCCTCATGCACCACCCTACTATAAATGTGGGAAAAAGTGACATGTTAGAGATATAGAGACAGTATATTTTTATAAACAGCCTTGTTATAACAAATTAGGCTTATGTATTACTTTATACATTTGAATGCAGAATTTCTATTTTTAATGTGATTATAAAAATCCCAATCCTGTAAGATTTTTAAGAAGGATTCTCTTATGATTGTTATATGTATTGAGAAATCATTTCAGCAACATTCAGCATA
>JAUTYZ010008626.1:0-12430 GCA_032273725.1 Panulirus interruptus | reverse complement strand
GGATAGTCTGTCATGTGATCGCCTACGGATACTACCTACAGCAGCAGCTCTTTATAAGACCCTACTTTCTACTCCACTGTCCTCGACTACCCCTTCCAGCAGCTTCTGCCCCTCCTTCAGCAGCACCTTGTGACTCCAGTAGCTTCTACCCCTCCAGCAGGAGCACCATGTACCTCCAGCAATATCTACTCCCTCCTACAGTAGCACCATGTGACTTCTGCCCCTCCTACAGGAGACATGTAAGACCCCGTCAACGACTTACCTCTCCTGTAGCAGCTCCCTGGGATTTATGTGTCACTTCTTTTTCCGACTCCTGCACCAGCAGTAGTGGGAAGCCGGTCGCCCCTGTGCTGTAAGAATGTCATTATACTGTTGTCGTCACTATTACGAAAGAATCGAATTCCAAAATCCCCTGAAGAAGGAAGGAACCTTCCATCATTAAGGAAATTAACCATCAAGTTTCCCATTGTCTATCCTTGTCATGCCCTTCCTTAAATCGATGTCGCTTTTTATAACAAGTTTATTCCATCCACTGCAGATAAAGCGGGACAGCAATGCTTTCCTTCTAGTTCCTTCGGCTGACTCATTATTTTCCGGGTTCCTAGGATTTCTGTCATGGCGTTCGCGGTGGCCATGGATGAAGGCTTGAGTTGGAGCGGCCCGACAACGTTGCATCCATTGCAAGACCTCATGCTCGCCCATACACCCTTCAAACCATCCCCATACCTAAAATTACTCCCCTTTTCACATAAAGCAGAATCGGTACGAAGATGAAATGAGATATAAATGAGATACGGGTCGGTCGGGGATTGCGTAAAAAGCCGACATTTTCCTAAAATGCTGTTGGCGTCATGCGTTCGTGGCCATGTTTACGTCAGTCAGCTGATAAGTGTGGCCGGTGAATGGTGGTCACCCTGGCCTCACCTTGATCGCCCTATTCGGCCTGTTTCCCAAGGGCGCCGCCGCCCTAGTCCTGGCAAGAGGGTCCTCTTTGGATGCCCTGGTGTCCCCGTGTGGCCGCAGAGAGAGCCGGGAGCCGCCATCGGCGTGGGGAACGGCGGGAAAAGGAGGAGATAAGTGGCAGCTGGGCGGCCGCGGCGGCACCACCACACCAGACGCCCACACGCTCGAGCACCCGGTAGTGTGAAGCCTTGCACCTCCGTCATGAGTGTGAGTTCCTCATGGCTCTTAAGGACATCAATATACTCAAGCTCTTTATATAACCTGCACATATATAACGGACGGGTTTGGGGAGGAATGGATGTCTTACTTTTTTTTTTTTTTACACGTATTTCAGAGGGTGGGGTTTTTCTATGGGGAGGGCCATGATGCTTAGGGAAAATGTAGGGTTAAAAGATGGGGCCCCTAAGGCCCCTCTTGATCAAAACTGGTCTTCCGTTAGAGCCACAGTGATTTGTGTAGATAATTGACCCTCTGGGGAGGGCTGTGAAGCTTAGGGACACTGTGGGGTTAAATGATGGGGCCCAAGGCCCCTCCCGATCATAACTGGTCTCCCATTTATTTAAGCCACTGTAATTTGTGTAGATAATTGACCCTATTTGCACTGATGAAGTTATGTGTATATATTGTAAGTGTGATTACATAGATTGCTTATCTATAAGTATGTAATTAATGGTAACTATACACCCTTCTTTTTTTCAGCTATGGCCACCCGAAAAGAAAATCTGGTTATGCCAATAGATAAAAGCAAAGTAAAAGTCAAAGAAAAATGTCTTGGAATCAAGTAGATATATGCAAATCTCAACTAGCTTCTCTTAGCAGCCAATATTTACACACATTATCCTCCATTCTATTCTTTTTCTTTCGTACTTGTCTGCCGTTTCCTGCGTTAGCGAGGTAGTGCTAGGAACAGATGAAGAAAGGGCACATTCGCTCGCATCCGTTCTATAGCTGTGACGTGCAGTACACCAAAACCACAGCTCCCGATCCACAGCCAGGCCTCAGAGACCTTTCAGTTGCTTCACATGCTATGGTTCAGTCCATCGATAGCATGTTGCCTCCTGTCTTTGTTAATAAAAAAATATGCAGTTGTTATAGTTTGAGTTACACACAATTCTTTGGCATTACCTTGGTTCGTATTAACACAAAGGATTACATTGACGAACATGCTATCAATATACAAATGTGGCCACAGAGAACACATTTATCATGGTCTTTTTCATTATCGATAATGAAATTCAAGTTTATCCGGTCTGGACTCGTAGGGTAAGTTAGGTGAGGTATTTATAGGTTCTGTTGATTTATAGAATTTTGACAACTTTTATGTTAAATGACTTCACATTTTCTATTTTCATCGTTCATCATAACCCTGCGTTCATTTCTGTACTCGGTTGTCACAGATTCCATTGACAGATGTTTGTTAATGTTGCAATGATTTATCAGTTTAGCTGCTCATTAGAACTAACTTTGGTTTTTGAATGATTTTGTTTGTCAGTGCTGATGTAGTGTTTCGAGAATACACTAAGAATTACAAAATATGATGTGCAGTATTAAGGCAATAGTAGTAAGGGTTATGAATATCGGGAAATTTAGGGTTGATTATTGTAAAAGTACGTTCAACATTTGTAAAAGATCGGCCGGCATTTTCTATCATACGAAGGAAATGGATGAATTATTGGCAACTGTGTACAGGGGTTAGTCATCTTGCATCTGGCAACTGAGTACGGGGGTTAGTCGTCGTGTATCTAGTAATTTCTTCACTCTACAGACCTGGGATGGACAGACAGACAGGAGTTCCTTTAATTTTTACAAAATGTTTTTGAATATAGGTGCATCCCCAAAAATACAATACTTTTTACTCAATTTATTCTTTGAGATATCCTTGAAAATCTTTGTATAATAGTGGCACTTGAGGATGTACAATGTTTTCTGGAGATTAGACAGATATGATGAGGAAACCCCATCTTCATCAGAAGGTGGCTGTCCCTCTTTCTTTTCGCCAGAACTATTTCTGAAGCCCTGGTTATACCCTTGTGGTGTTTTATTATACCTTAAGTTTATGAATGTTGTTATTTTGTCATAGTTTTAAACTTTTTCATCTTTTTTCACTATGCCATTATTCAAGTAGCCATCTGTGATTATTTATGTGTTAGATGTACTGTACGTAGATACAGTCATGATGAGGAATTAGTTACTTGCTTGACATAACGACTGATGTTCTTACAGGGTTACCAAGGCTATGGTCAACCTCAGGGAGGCTACATGGGTCAGGGCCAACCCACAGGTTATCCCGGCCAGGCTCCAGGGGTGAGGCACAAGTCTTTGGAACGTGGAGTGCATAGAACATAACTGCTTATTTGGTTATAACTCTCAGGGCATATTCTGGTGGTGGTAAGGTGGTGGCTTTGCAAGCCTTGGGATAAAATTTATGCTGTATCGATTAGTGCTTATTGCAAACCAGGGCAGAAGTTGCATGCTATTATGAAATAGCGGCACCCATGGATTGTTTTTGGCATGTCGCTATTGGTTTGTTGCTTGTCATTATCTGTGACCGTTTGATGCATATATGATGTCCTGGAACACCATGCATGGTGTGTTTCATATGGTACATATGCCCAAGGGATACCGGAGAGAGAAAATTAGCCATGTATCTCGTGTGGAAGCAGGTGGCTGGTAATCCTCCCATCCTATATTATTACTTAAAGTAGCCACAGAGGGAGACACCAAGTGAGGATTTGTCTTTGAATGCTCATTTGTCTGTTCCTAATGCAACCTTGCTAAGGCAGGAAAGGTGATCTCGTATAAAAAAAAGAATGTTTGTTACACCTTTTACACAGGGAGGATATCTGCTGCATAAATGTCAGTCATCAATTTAACTCCATGACCCAGGGGACTCTGCCTTGTATTGGAATAATACAGTATATACCTTGCTTGTCTAAGAGTCATCGTGGATGTTTGAGTAAGGCATTTTGCCCTGAAGTAAAAAACAAATGATAGTGTCCCTGGTTAAGCATTTAACTCTCTGCTCAATTTCATCAGCTGTGAAGAATCAGAAATGGCTCACATTCTATTATTACTAATCATTTACATAATCCTATGAATGGTAATCTGATTAGATTTATGATAGTGAAATGAAAAGACTTGAAATAATCCTTGAAATGAACACAGGACAAATGTACCAAAATGAGGAGCTGTAGAGAGAAACCAGCATCCTTGACTTCCTTCATTATCCCCAACCATTTTTAACGTTCTGCTTGTAATATACCTCGCTCTTCAAGAAATACTGCATGCTAATAAAGTACACTATAGTTATTTGCATTGATGGGTGGTTTTATGTGGTACTGTAAAGATGTTTGCATGTTTATCAATGCATGAATAAAATAGTTAACAGTATGGTACACTATGATGAGTTGCTTATGTTGGTGTGTCACATCGTAGCTACCTCATGTGAGAAAGCAACATTATCAACAACATATAGAGGTTCATGAATGTTTTATCCATGTCTGTTTTATTTTCAACTTCTGATCCAGCATTGTATATTCATGATGTAGCCTTTTATTACTTTGTTTTTGTTCTCTACCCGTTTGTACCTCTGCCATCTTCTGCTCAAGTTACATACTGTAACTACTCTATCACTCATCTTGTAGCATACTGAATCTTCCTTGCTTCAGATTTTATATTATTTAGGGCTCTATTTATTTATATTTTCTGAACATGGTGGTAAGCTGAGAATACTGTAGCTCTGTATTCTGTACACATCCATTTTTGGTAAAGAATTATATGGTAAGCCACAAAACCATATTACTCTATATTGTGCATTGGCCAAAAAACTACCTCGAGTGACCAGTCAGTAACAGCGAGTCATTTGCAGATCATGCAAACAAAGCTTTACCCAGATGCCTGAACTTACTGGCGTAGCATGTTGTTGCACCTTAGCTTCAGACCACTCTGTAGTGCAGGATTCTTTTTCCTTTCCTGTACATTTAACATTTAATACGCACAAAATGGCTTAAAGACGTTTCAGCAGTAAATAGCCATTTAATCCAAGAACAGGCATTCAGCACTTTGGCTGGATGATCTGGGAAATACAATGCTGGACCATGTCAATGGTTTGTTTGTCCTAGAATAGATTGATTTAATTCCTGCTTTTGTGGAGAGCTCTACATGTGAAATGGTGCTGATTAGTGTCAGGATTGGGTAGACCTTTGTTCATCATCTTTTGTGTAATTGCCTTGCCACTAATAACTGATCGTATGTGGTGCATTTTGGGCCAGTGTACTTAACCTTGAAATTCATTGTTTAAAACAATGAAGACAGTATAGGTATGGTACTCTCATCTTACTACATCCAAGCTTAGAAGTTTGTACGATTAAAATTAGTTTTCTCAAAATCACACAAAACTGAAAAAAGAATCTTTCTATAGTGATACACTCTTAATTTTTGAATGAATCTTTTGGACAGCTTTCTTTCTTCTTCACCGAAAAGGAACACAATATGAATTGTAATAAAACTTTCTCTTGTATATGAACAGAGCCCAATGAGCATTTGAGAGAGCACTTTCTCTGGATTAGAATATCATTTTACCTCCTAGTATTAAGGGTTATCCATATGTATTCACCCTTTTGACCATGATCAAATATATGAGGCTGGAAGAGGCTAATGTAGTTTATCTTGTGTTAAGATCTTCCAGACCAGTGATTTCAGGATAGATGTTCAGCAGCGCTGGGGTTATTGAGAGTACGGCTTGAGTGGCCAAGTGATTGACATTTATGATGAATGATTGCTCCAACACAATGTTACTGGACTCTGCTTACATGAGTTTACACAGAGAGTGGACATTGTTAATGGATGAAAAGGTGTACAAAGTCGTTGAGGAACTTCTCATTCAAACGTAGTCGATCATTTCCCTGGTATTTATTGTAGTGCAACCTTGGAGTTGCAAGAGGCCTGTAACGGGTCATGGGGTTATGTGAATAAAAAAAGGTTTTCCAAGACAATTGTTACGCAGATGTGATTGCTGCTTTGCCAGATTGGAAGAACAATATGGCGATTGAGTCTTACGTTCCTGCTCAGTTGATGGGTAAAAGGCTTCTTGGCTTTACCCTGAATTCATGCAGTGATGTCGTAGGTCTGGACAATAGGTTGCTGTATGGATGTTCAGTCTTGTGAACAAGCATCTGCTGTGGCTTCATATGTTTTATGATGGTTAAAGAGGATGAACCCTCATGGATACACCTCATGTTGAAAGTTAAAAGGATGTTTTTATCCACCACTGAGCACGTGCTGTCTCAGGTGCCTGTCGGTTTCTGCCTTCAGTAGAGAAATGGTTTTTCATCCTCACAACATAAATTTCTTCATGGTTTATCAACAGGCACCCCCAGGAACCTATCCTGGACAACAGTCCTATGGCGGCTATCCTGGTCAGCAGCCACAGGGGGGATATCCAGGCCAGCAGCCACAAGGATATCCGGGCCAGCAGACCCAGGGCGGTTATCCAGGCCAGCAACCGCAAGGGTACCCAGGACAGCAGCCTCAGGGAGGTATGAATCTCAGTTGCTTGGATTGTCATCCATTTCAAATGATGCTGCTTTTATAAGTTGAAATGGAATAACATTACAGTACCCAGAGATATCTTGCAGTCTGTAGTTCCGGAATAGTTTACAAGTTATTTACATCCACGTGATGACATACATGTACAGGCATTGTGGATGCAATCCGAATGCACGTACAGCATAGCAAATCTGCACATTGTGAATCTTAGGGAAAGAAGGGGGATGTGTTCCAGACACCTTCTTAATGGCTTTTTTCACCCATACACACTAATATTATATATATGATGTACATATGAAGTCTTTGTGTGGATCATACCAGGGCATAAAGGCACCTATTTTTTATTTTGGTCTTCCACCCAGATCACCAACATTTTTTCCATGATGCAAGAACATAATCAGAAAAGTACAATTTTCAAAAATAAAAAAAATGAATGAAAATGATAAAGACACATATATATGTAAATATACAACTTACCATTGTATTTATCTAGTATATGTTGAGCATTTTACCACGAGTGCTTGGCATTTGTTCATATGGCTTACCTTTATTGGATATGTACCTGTTTGAACTATACCACCCATTATCTCCATTATTTTTGTGAACGTATAATAATAATTTTAGTTCAGGAACATAACCCCTCCCTTCTGTAATAGGTTTCATTTACTTACCTTACAATATTTTTACTTCCAATGGGTTGTCCAGGAACGTAATGCTGCTGCAAGCCATGGCACATGCGTAACAATAAATTATATTACACTGCTCCATAATCTCTAATTGGGCATACCTCTCTGATGCCAGTTCCCTTCTGGAACTCCCTCAAGGGGGTGGCCACGGCAGGAGAGTCTCTATGACTAGTGAACTCCAGTGCCGCTTCTCAGCCTTTAGTGTCTCACCCTTAACAGGCAACTGGCAGAGGGCAACTCTAGTGCAGTTTTTGCAGAGGCTTTTACCTAATGTTCCTACTGACTACTTCTACCTAATGCTCCTGGTTAATGTTCTTACCTACTATTTCTACCTAATGTGTCTACCTAATACATGCGAGATTAGTAATAAAATTTCACTCTGTCTTAAAAATCCACATCAGGTAAGTGAACTACTTTTGTAAGTGTTCCAGAGAAGCAAAGTGTACCTATTTACTGCTCGATTTGCAGGCTATTCTGGTGCACCTCCTGGTGTAGATCCAAATATTGCATCATGGTTTCGTGCTGTTGATCAAGATAACTCTGGACAGATCAATGCACAGGAACTACGGCAAGCTCTGCAGAATGGCAACTGGTCACACTTTTCAGAGGAAGCCTGTAAACTTATGATATGTAAGTGTTTATGTTTTAAAAGCTTTTATACAGGTTGTAGACTACTAACTTTCAAGATGTTTTTGAGCATGATAATTTTGTCAGTAATTTTATACCGTCACATAAGGAGCCATACTCACATGCACAGATACTCTCAAGACTGTCTGCAGCAAATAGGTAGAAAAATATTATGGCAGCTCCAGTTCTCTATTGAATTAGCATTTTAATCTTACATTATTTGGATACTATAGCTATATTTTAATGAAAAAGTTTTCTGTAAATAGATCACAACAGGGGAGATTAAAGGGGCTGTGTGATTTGAGAAAGGCATGAAATGGTAAATTACATGCACTTGTATATTAATTTTTTTTAAACGGCAACCTGTAATAGTTTGTTTTTTTCTATAGCATTATTTGACAAAGACAACACTGCTAGCATCAACTTGCCCGAGTTTGGCCAGCTGTTCAACTTTATCAATCAATGGACCCAAGTTTATCGGAGTTATGATCGTGACAACTCGGGGACTATCGATGAAAATGAATTGAACACAGGTAAGTGAAAGAAAATAACGTAAAAGAATGGATAAGAGGGAGCAAGCAGCAGTGACAGGGAGTGGATAGGTCATAGGAAGAGGTATTAGGAATTAGAGTGGTTGCATGTGAAGTGTAAATAATAGAAAAGAAGTAGTAAGTTATGATGAAGGGAAAGGATTTTATGGAGGAGGTATTAATTGCCAAGCAGGTATGGAGTGCAGGAGTTTAAGGCAGAGTGATAATGAGTAATAGCAAGTACAGGGAGAAGGGGAAGAAAGGAGTGATCAAGGACAGAAAGAAAAGACTCATAATGAGACAATTTAAGATTAGAAGCGAGATTAAGAATTAAAGCTAGTGACAGTGAGCTGGAATGAGATGAATGAGTGAGAGAGGGGGAGATAGAGTAAAGGGAAGCAGCATGAAACATTTTTGAGAAGTAGAGAGTACTGTGTACATTTTAATTTGAATGATTTTCCTCCATCCCAGCCCTGCAGCAGATGGGTTACCGCCTTTCTCCGCAGTTCGTCAGCTACCTGGTGTCCAAGTTTTCACCCAGAATGAGGAAAATAACACTGGATAACTTCATTGTCAGTAATATTCAGCTTCGCAAGTTGACGGAAGCCTTCAAAGGCCGTGACCGTGAAATGAAAGGTGTCATAACCATCAGTTATGAAGACTTTATCACCCTTGCATTTACAAGCCTTATGTAGGGTTTTTTCATTGGCATGTAACTGAAATGTCTTGGCCATTTTTTGATGATTGTGTTCAACTCTAAGGTTCTTATCTTTAATTTTATATTTCTTGTAGAAATTGTTGTATGCTATGGATTTAATGGTTCATTGTGTTGTCTTTTTCATATGATAATTCAATTTCTCTGCTCCTAGATTCAGGTTTGAGGATCTAGTTGAACATGTGGCCTTAGTTTAGATAGCATGAAATGCTGAGATTTATCTGTTTAAATGGTCTTGTATCCTTGTAAGAACTCCATTACAAGCTATTACTTCTTATCTTAGCTTTTGATAAAACTGTATTTACATTGACTGTATTGCCATTTTCCTGCACAAGGATAGTGAAGTTACTTTTAGGTTATTATATGTCGTAATGATATAATGTCTTTTCTTGAGTTGTAATCAGAATGGAAATTAACTGACAGTTAGGCATGTGTTCTAGTTTTAAATGTACTTTTGTTTTTGTATCAAACAACTTACCCATTCTTCAAGAACAAAAGTGCAGAATAATGGTAATATATTTTTATGAGGTTACTAATAATAACAGCCCTGTGACATCCATAGAGGTTATTGTTATTTATTACTGCCGTATTTGTAAAGGATTTTTAAACACTCTGTCAATAAATGGTGCAGTTTAATATTGTTGTTTAACATTTTTAGTATACAGCTATATGAGTACTGTGTTGAATGAGATTGTCTTTATCGAGATGAAAATTCCTAATTAATGATGTTTATGGTCTAATTCAGTGGGCTTAGTATTACAGAATCTAATTAATTCAAAATCTTATAACTTTAACCCTTCATTTCAGCTGTATCACCTCTCCTTTCGTATATCACACTCATACGGCTGTTTTACGTTACTTTTGGTTTCCAGCTTTATTTGGTGTACTTGGTTCACCCGAACAGAAATTTTTTTTCATTTACTAGGTCCTCTCTTCTTCATGAGTGGAAGATTGGTTGGGTTAGTAATTATGCTGTATATACCTTCATTCTTTACTTTATCCTCCTAATTTCGGGTTAGTAATTATGCTGTATATACCTTCATTCTTTACTTTATCCTCCTAATTTCACATTTACAAAGTTTTTATCCTTTGCTATTATTTTTTTACTTATCCTGGCATTTTGGTCTTGTATACATACAACTAAGAACAAGCACTCTTTCATGTAAGCTTTTTGGACATTACATTTAAATTTTTTTCCATTCATCAGAGATTTAAGTGCAATTCTAATATTTCTCCTTTCCATTACTCTTTTCTCCACTTCAGCTTTCCCATATTTCCTGCTTCCAGTCATTCTGATCATCACTTCTAAATAATAAACTCATCCACAACTTCCAGTTCTTCACCATGCAAACTGATATTAACTGCGACTGCTCATCTCTTCACAAAATTTGTCTTTATTTACTCCCATTTAGCCCTTGCTTTCAGCATTAATCTCCTCCTCACATCATTTAAGTTCACTACCAATCTCTCCAACTTCTCTTGACCAAGAATTGTAACATGCATTTTTTGGTTTCTTAGCAGACTTAATCCATCCTTTATTTTTATATTGGCTTGTCTTCAGAATATAAGTATTTGAAAACTATAAAATACAGTACCTCCTTTTTAGCACAGCTGTGAAGTGCAACTTTTACTTCTTATTTTTATTAAGAACTTCCGTAGCTTTTTTTGTTCATCTTATACCCTCTGCTGTAGAGTATTAATACTGTATTTTAATTTCTACCATGAATGATGTCATTATTACCACTGTTAAGAAAATCAGGAATGAGATGAAAGACTCTTCAAAACCTAAATGACATGAGGTGAAGGAAGAAGAGCTGTGACTTAACCCAGGTACAGTCAGACAGTTTGCTCAACTACCAAATGTACAGTGGCCACCAAATCATTTCAAATGACTAGTTTGTGGTTGCGCAACTTCATAGCAACAGTGTAAAAAACAAGTTCTCCCTTGTTTTGTAGAGCCATCATTAGCATTTTGGCAGCACCACTTGAAACCACTAATTCCAAGTCAGATCAACTTGTCCATGAAAAAGAAAATATATGGAGTGTATGAAATGGCAGTGTGTACTCTAGCTTAACTCACATTTACTCGGAAAGGCAAACTGAAAAAAGGGAAGTACTAGAAACTGACCATTGTGAGGGTTAGTGGCTTCAAGGAAATGTATGGAATGCATGAAATGGCAGTATGTACATTTAGCTTATCTCATTTTTACTCGGAAAAGCAAACAGAAACTACAAAAGCTTATTTAAGTTATAAACTAACCATTACGAGGGTTAGTGGTCTCTAACTGTATTAACCTCTCAGTCTTGGTGATACTGGGGGGTCCACTGTAGATGTGAAAAAAATATCTTTCCATACAACATTCACCAAGGATAAAAGGCCTCAGTAGAATCCCAGGGGAACTTTTAATTTTGAGATGGAAAAGCACATCTGCAGAAAAGGCTTTTGAAGCACATATCCTGAAAGATGAAAGCCAGTGACAAAATGAAATTAGTAAATGAACATCTAACTGCAAAAGTTGTACTCAAGTGCTACAAAAGACATTTGGAAAGACAAGATCTGACGGACTATAAAAAGGCCACATTTTCTCAGTCAAATGCAATGGCACAGTCATATATATGGTGTATGTGAAATTTGTATAATGAAATACCTTACTTTATGATTAAAGTGTTAGCACAGAAAATATACATATTTGTCACTTGAAAGGAAAGAGTAAATGTCAATACAATCTATTATTCTTGATAGAAATCCCCTGATGAGGCATACAGATAGAATGATTTGGCTGCTCACATCTTTGCCTTTTAAGGCAGTCGGGTGTGATTGTAGGTATAGTACTCTTTGATAGTGTTGTATGGGTGTATATCTTGGGCCCTGAAAGCTTAAAAATGGGAGAGGATTGACATGTTGGAAATGAAATGCTTGAGGACAATATGTGAAGTGATATGGGTTCACTGTGTAAGGAATGAAAGTGTACGAAGGAGGTGCAGTACAAGGCAAAGTCTGACTGTGAAAGCAGAGGAAAGTGCTGAAATGGTTTGGACACATAGACAGGATGAGTGAAGATAGAGGATCTACACATCAGAAGTGGAGGGTGAGATCAGGATGGATGGGTGGAGTGGAGGAGGCTTTGGGGTATGGGATATGAACATTCATGAGGTTGAGATGCATGCATAAGATGGAATGAACTGATGTGGTATACAGGGGGTGATGTGCTGACACTGAGTTGATAAAAGTAGTCTTTGAGGCTTGGCTGTGAATGGTTTGCTCTGGATTTGGTGCATTGTAAATTCGGCTACAGTATTGATGTGTGCAGATGCAACTGTTTGTCCGTTCCTGGTGCTACCTCACGAAAGTGGGAGAAGCA
>JAUTYZ010008187.1:2077-13044 GCA_032273725.1 Panulirus interruptus | reverse complement strand
GCGTAAGAACTTTTGCCTTGTTATCCGGTCAGCATCGAGCAGCAGCAGCAGTAGCAATAATAGTCTCTCTCATCCAATCAGCGTAAAAAAAAAAAATGCTATGTTATCCAGCCAGCATCATCAGGAAGCAGCAGCAGCAGTAGCAGCAGCAGTCTCCCTCATCCAATAAGCGTAAAAGGTGCACGGAGGGCTTTTGTTCCTCCCTCCTCCAAACAGTGCTAATCTCTCCATCTTAACCCTAGAGATACAAGCAAATTTGCATAAAATATCTCTTTTATTGCTTATGTCATTTTGAGAGCCAGTAAACAGACTAGAATCCATCATTGAAGTGTTCAATAACTAAAGCTGAGTAATGTGTGAAAGGAAGGCTGCTTATGAGTGACAGGCTTCTAAAAATGAAGAAAAGAAATATAGCACAGATCAAGTTTTCATTCCTAAATCACTTGCCTATGATAGAGAGAACAAAAGAGATGGCCTATACTTTCAGTAACTGGAGACAATGTGGGAGGCTGGGGGAGACATATAACTCATCCCACCCTTTCCCCGACTTTAGCTGGGAAAGACATCAGATTTTTATTTATTTTTTTTTAAAGTAATCCTTTAGAAAATATAGAACATGCTTTCACAACGATTAAAGAAAAAATGAACAAAATATTCTCCTGTCTGTATGCCGTGGAACCAGTTGCAAACTCATCACAGGTAATGGCAAGGGAATAAAAGATTGTTCAGATGCCAACCGTTGACAAACAAACCAGTACATCTAAAAGCCCAAGGTGGCCTATGTTACATGTGTACACTACCAGAAAGATAAACCTGACTACAAAACAATGCAAAAACAGACTAATGTCACCTTGCTTTATAACCGGATTGTGGTGGAAAAGGGGAGGAGACACGTGATAAATCTTTTAAAAACCATAGACATCTCGGGTGCTATTTCAAGGTCACTGTCACTTGGATGCTCTCAGCATGTTCATGGTATTTTTTCCAACACTTCATACCAGATCTATTGATCTTTGTTGATATAAATTTACATCACAAGCTATAAATGAATTGTAAAACTTAGTGACAAAGCATGTGAAGTGGTCACTGTGGTTAGCAAATTATGACTGTGGTAATTTTCTTTTGTGTGGCAACTTATGGTTACCACAGCAATTCTCTTGGTGAGTTTTTAAAAGCACTAAGTTTAAAACTATGAAAGCTGGGTCCCACAGAAAATTGAGAAACCTATAAAAGCAAGGTCCTGCACTGATAGGGTTATGGTATGATGCTCCCATGTGCCCAGTACTGGGATTGATAAAAGAACAATGGCAGAAATCAGGTTTACAAAGTAACCTCCTTATTCTGAGATCTCCAGCTTTTCCTCGGATAACATTCTTCTAGATGGTGTAACATTAACCATTGTATGACTTGAGCACTTATAAACAGGATTGAAATGGCACCCATCACTAGTACATATTCACTGCAGTATAATGTTTTGAACACAGATAAAAAAGACATCTTAAGACACTGCAGTCTTTATCCAAGTCAAGAATATGTTTGTTGGAATGAGATCACCAAATCTAGAGGAATGCAGTACTGTAAGGAATTCAGTGGTGAATCAATCCATGTAAATGCCAATAAGGGTTGATATCAGTCTCATCATATGGTCTTGGAGAACAACTAGGTGTGTGTTGGAGGAGTGATTCACTGAAATATAATAAAGTCATGTACAGCTGAATCCAAAATTTTAGCACACTACTCTTGGATCACTTAACCTTGAAGCAAACCCCTTCGTGATCAAGATGGTCATCAGCTGTCAGGAAGACCATTTTATTCAGAACATGGAATTATAAACCTTGCTTTGATGGACCACTGACAATACTTGAGTAATCTTCATGTTGAGCATGATTGTAATATCTGATACCTCAAATATGGGATGCATGAAAGGCAAATAGGAAACTGGAACACTTTCACATGCTTTTATTCTCAGCTTACAAAGGGCCATTTGGTTCCAGAAAGCTCTAATTTGCATTATTTCTCTTGTTACCTTGAAAAGCTCTTTTTCCTTATGAGAGCTCCCTCAGCTCATGGCTACAAGGGTCACCAAGTGGCAGTGTGCCCATTTTGGAAATTCATTCGGACAAAATGCATGACAGGTTTTGAACATCGGATCCAAGGAGGATATGGTAAGCGATTGGATAAAGTTGCATCCTGAGTCCAACTGCCATGAAGCTCTCTTCAACTGTACTCATAGTGTTAATAATCTCTTTTACTGTCTTGGACTCTTTGTCATGCAAGTGCTTTCCCATTTTTTATGGTTTTTTATTCATGACAGTAGTAAACTTCACCTATAGGGAACATCTTTTCATATTTATCTATCGTAATGCAGGTAAAATTCACCTCCATTTTTCATGATGCCAGTGAACTTAAAAATTTCCATAGAATAATTTGTTTTTATTGGATGCCTTGGAAGAAAATGTGATGTTAAAGAATTATTATGCTGGTTTCTGGGTGGTAAGTTGCTTTTAAACAAAGGCACATAGACTATAATGTTTTGGTGAACAAAAGAGTCTTGTTTTCTACTTTTTTACACAGTTCAAATATACTGTATACTGTAATACTAAGGTTAGATTTCTGCTATACTGTGAACAGAATACTGTAGAAGTAAAGGCTACCAAAACTGTAACAAAGATATGGTGAAGCAGGTGCTCAAGTTGGCTTACATCATTGTCAAGGGATGCTTGCATTTGTTGTACTGTTCTCACAAAGCTCTTGTGGTAATCTAAACTTTATTGCAAATCTTTTTACATCACTGAATGCTTTGAGTTCAAGAAACAGAGATTGCATGGCTGAGATAGACAAGTTATTTACTCTGGCACAGCAAGAGTGCAAGATATATTTTTATGCCAAAAATTTGGAATGTGTCGGGTGTAATTAACAAAAACTACCAAAAAATACTCTGACGAGCAGTCTGGCAACCTGGATAGTTCCAGTGTCAAAACCCTTTAGTCTTGTCTTATCGTTTAGGCCATTTAAGGTTGTGCTTCGTTTGTATGTTAAGGATTTGCTTTTAACATACTAAAGATTTTTAAAATATTTATTGAATGTGTTTGGATATATAATCATCTTATTTTATTTTGGTTGTTTGTATGGATGAATATTTGTTAATTAGTTTGTATAACATATTTACAAATATGGATAAGCAACAAGTATGATTTTCCTCTCCCAGTGATGCAAAATCCATGAATAGATAGCTTCCATCATATAATGTTGGTCAGTACAGTGTGATTACATGATATATAGATAAATTAATTTATCAACCTTTGTGATACTGGATGTAGAATTCTTTCAGTACTGACGGTGCCCTGACTAGAGCTTGAAGTGTTAATGTGTAATGACACAACTTCATGAGAGAGAAACAGCTTATTGGTTCAAAGGACAAGCACAGTAGTTCCTGTATTTTATTATTAGGAGGATGAACTAATCCTAAACTTATGCACAAGTAGATACTGCTCCTATACTCATAACATAAGGGAACTCTTTACTTATATGGTATCAGTTTTACAGCAGCAAAGTGATTTCTAAAAGCTCATTAAAAAATGTTGCCGAGGTACATATCACCTACTCAGTGTTCAGTGCCGTGGGCTGGGCCTAGTGTAGTCCTTAGTCCAGCATCATCCAGCAGACTCTGTGATGATGATTTAAACTAATCGTCTTCATTGTGTGCATCATTTAGTGTTCAGGTAAGTAATCTTGGAATGGAAGTGTAGTTGAAATACTTTTGAAGGGCATCCAGAAGCATAATGATATGCAGTTTTGCTGGAACTGTGAACTATATTTGTTCAGTGATTGATTTTCAAAGCATATCTTTCATATAAGTTTAGGACGTCAGTGTTTGACACTGTAACACGTTATTCTGTTTATATGTATTATCTTGAATGGTATAAAATACATAGCTAGGCTGGGTAAATGGTCCATCTGTGGTTTGAACCCTGAACAATCACCCACAGCAATAAATGTAACTTTTGCAGTAAAATATTTATAAAATTAATTTGTTTCTCAAGATCCTTCATGTCTGACTACATTCTCCATACTACCACAAAGCAGTACCAGTAGTGTACATTCACATGATGTCAGTAAAATGAACTTATCACAAATATATTTCACTGAATTGGATAGTTGCAGGTATTGTGAAAGACCATAGGTGAGGGTGGACTAATATTGTATGTGCTTATAATGGCACAGTATTAGATGTGTGAAGTGGTGCAGTTACTGTAATCTTTTGTGTTGGAAATGGTCGACTTAAAAATTTGTCCTACCATGTACATACAGTGGAGGTCTTCTTTCAGCCACAAAAAGTGACTATTGTAGAACTTTCTAAGCACTATAGTAATCCATTCACATATACTGTACTCACAGTTTTTGCATGAACTAATAAACCTTACTCTTTCCTTTCCCTTAGGTCTCTGATGCAGCAGGTAATTTTGATTAATTCATCACTTGGTTTTGCTATTCATTTCATTGGCATAATTTCATTTTAGCTGTCCCCAGCTTCGTACTTGATATTTTTGATCACCTTTATGAAAGAGAGATGTTCATGTTTTGTCTTTAGAACATGCCATTTCCCATTAGGAAAGAATGAAACTATCATATTAAAGGTTTGCTATACTTAGAGCCTTATTACTTAAGGCAAGTGACTAGATCTCAGCAACTTATGGTTAAAAGCAACATTCCAGTTCTGCCTGGCTTCTAAAATCAGAGCCAAATCTGAGTTCTGAATTAAATATATTCTCAATACCATAGTACCGTGTGCTGAGGTCTAAGCACTTCAAAGTGAAAAACAACTTGCTTATCCTCTTTAGCCTCTACATGCAAAACCAGGTCCCTAAAGAGCTTTGAAAATTTTTTTTCACGTTCACCATTTCTGGCGTTAGTATGGTAGTGTCAGGATCTGATAAATGAGACTTAAAGGAAATATTATATAACATCATTTTATCTTGATAATACAAAACACATGAAACAGCAATCAGCTCATATTTATTATACAAATTAGGAAAAATTATCATGAAAAAATATACATATATAAGCACCTATACGAATGAACTGAAAGAGAATGTGCAACATATGCACAGCAACATTAGCATTACCTATGGTTATAGATAAGTACCTTATATCTGACTTTAATTGCTAGTGTGACAAAAATAATTGCCACAATGTCTTTCATATATATATATATATATATATATAGACTCTCATCAAAGAACTTCTCACTCCAAAGTTGTTCACTCTAGGGAAATTCCAATATCTTAATATGGGCTGGTTGTGAAAAAGAAAAAGGACACATGCAATTAGACTAGTTACTGACTTACTGGCCATAATACAAGGATGTAATGAGGTCTGGGAATCACTCCAGATGGTAACGTAATACATGCAGTGTGGAAAGACAGGTAAAGTTGTGGAATGCCTTATCTGGTCTGCCAGAAAGTAATGAATCTAAGAGAGTGTCCAGCACATTTTTAACTCACTTCCACTGGACATTCAAAAGCTGTAATTTCCACTTTAATGATTCAATGATGGGTAAACTTTACAATCTGGAATCAATACGGTAACATATTTAGTCTGCCCAGCAATGAAATAATTCTGCAAATTTTTAAAATCTAAGGAGACTGACAATCACATACATGAACATCAAGGAAGATGATGACAAATCAGACTAATCAGTAATCACAACCCCACATGTTAATAATAATAGTATATAACACTGAAACAAAAATATTAAAAATATTAAAATCAAATTATGAATATAATCATGGAATGATTATACTGTAGTTGGTAATGGTCTCAAAAACACATTCTCAAAAATGTCTGAAAACTGTTTTTTTATCAAAGACCTATTGATATAGGAACAAAATTATGAGTAAATCCACATTCATCCCAAGTAAAAAAGGTCTCTTGGAACAAAACAGTGAGACCCAGAGACAAAAGTTTTTCATGCTAGATAGTCTACAAGAGGAACATACGGTGATGATGATGATGATGATATGCAAAGAAATTTAAATTCATGAATACTGCCTTCTTGGAAGAACAGTTGGAGCTAATAAACTGACAACATTTAAGCATACAGATAGAAGTACAGCAGTACTCTTTAGCCTGAAATGCCTCAAAAATATTGAAAAAAAATGACACTAACCTACTTTCATAATACGATCACATTAATGCTTAGCATCATGCAAGTCTTGAATACCAAATTTATGTAGGAGCTAACTTTGCTAATGGATCTAACACAGCTACCAACCCAGCAAATGATGAAACACTTCCTAGAAGCCCCACCATCCCAGGAGACAGTTTAGTGTGTCCAAGGCTGGTCAGTGGGATCCAGATATCACAAATGTTCTTCAAGCTATCCCAAAATACATCTTTATGTTCTTCAGCAAACTGAAAAACTGGTCTGGTGACTGGAACATAGTCACAGACAGTTCTTATGACTGGAACAGTTTTGTACAGGCATGGTACGGGATTTTGACATCGAACCTGCCTTTGAATAATCCTCAAAATTTCATATATATCTCTGAATAAATTCAGAATAATATATCCAAGCCAAAACTTATTGGAATATTTTGACCATTTCTCCTTGTCGATGTCAAATAGTCCAATTCTACCAATCCAGATGATGTGGTCAACCAGAAGGAAGAAGGTCTGGTAGATCCTAGAGAGTGTAAGGGTTACCCGTAGGATACGATCTGGGAGATGCAAAGTACGCAGAGCCCCATGGAGAATTATGATACTTTTGTCCAAACGCAAAACTGTGGGAAGTAAAGAGAGAGTAGTTAGTATTATTACATCTGTAGTGCTGTAAACTCTTCTTCCCCAAATAAATATACTGACTCTTATCTTTCCAATATGATGGTCCATGCAGTATCCATATATCCATAACATTCCATGTCTTCATTCACTCATTGATCATAAACTCTCTCACAAACATACCTTCTCATGCAATCTCAGTCCTTTCAACTGTTTTCCATCTTTCAGAGATATTCCAGTTCATCATCAGTAATGCAAACCTTAGCAGTTGTGTCTTCATGACCAGTTATCTTTTAACCCTCCCTTATTCTCTTAAATTTCTTCTGATTCGTAACACAACTTATTTCAATACATTTTTGTTATGCATGAGTGGGTAACATCATTAAGCATATCTATGAACAAAGCTTAAATCTTATGCACAGTAACTGATAATTACTCCTCTAAAGGGAGGCATGCTTTAATTTTCTCTGAACCTTTTTTTCTTTAGTTCAAGTCATTCATTCAAGCACATCAGCAATCCCTTTAGACATTTTACTATACTGCATAACCTCTCACATTCTACACATATGACATGTAAACATGACTTTTAGGTCTGTTTTAACTAATTTGCATGTAACATCTTCAAGAACACTGTATCACCAAATGATCACAATCTCCTGGTGTTACTGAACTCCACCTGCTTGTAGTTACACCAAGAGTGAAAAATCATCTTCAGTGAGGTGGTATCATAAGAGTACAATTCTCGTTGAAGAACTTCTCGCTCCAAAGGAGTCCATCCTTTACCTGGTACTGATTGTAGTGCAGCCTTGAAGCTGTAGGAACTGCTAGAGAAAGGTTCCTTGGAGTTATATACTACTGATAATAATAATCAGAAGAACTTCTCACTCCAGAGCAGTTCACCCTTTCACTGCCACTGATAGTTGCACAGCCTTGAAGCTGCAGGAATACCTACAGAAGAGGTCCCTTGGGTTATTTACTAATGATAATAATCACAGCCTCTCTGCCTAACATCTCGTGAAACATTTATAAGACAAGTTTCAAACTAAAAAATTTCTCCCCTGGTGAATATGAAATTCCTTCGACTAAATCTTTAAAAGAAATAAGACTCATAAAACCTCACACTTCCTGAAAGTGGAGAATGAGCTTTCTAGGATTTTGAGGCGAGCCACATGATCCCGCAGGTTCTTCTTACTCTCCAGGTTGTGGCACAGGAAACGGCTTAGGTACTGCATCAGCCTAAAATGAGTGGAAAAACAGCAAATTAGGTATGCATCACCTCTTATCATCAATATCAATCATTTAACTGCATCCAATACTCTTTTATTTCAAGTGTCAGAACAGAAACCCAACCAAAAAATTTCTAAACCTATTTTTTCATGTCTTGATGTACCTCCACTTTATCCCAACATATTATCTTTTAAATACTAGTTTTTTCCATAAGCCGGTCTCTCTGGAGTCTATTTGAATCTATTAACTATGTTTATGTTCCATAGTAAAACCACTTTAGGAGACTTCCTCATGATTACAAGACTCTAGTATATGATCTTTTTTATTACCTGATGAGTTTGTCCTTCCCAGCTGTTGTGGAATTCAATCTGATCCACACATCCATGGCTTTGAGCACTATAAAAGTAGAAAGCTTAATTACAGAAATAAAATTTCTTTTAGAGCATACACATGTAGAAATTATTAAACCACACTCTGCCAGATTTGGTAATGTTTAGTTTGGTTAACTTAAATATTTCTAGGTTGTGAACACTGTATCGGTGGATAGAAGTGGGGTGTTATTGTACATCCCACTTTTAAGTATGACAAATCTATAGTAATTATGAAGTTTAATGGTACCATTTCAGTTATGTAGGAACTTCCTTAATTTCTTTAAGGAGTGATGGTATATACTTACAAGTAAAATGAGACTACAAAAGCATGATTTGGGACATTTTTTATTTTATGATAATGAAAATGGCAACAGTTGCAAGGGCTATGTAAGTTAGGAATAAAATGAGGTCAGATCAACAGAAGCTATAAAACCCTCACCTAACGTCCCCTAGCAGCCTAAAATTTACCTCATCATTACTGTCATAAAAAATGTGACTTGTTATTATTGTTTACATCCAGTTACTGGCCATTTCATGTTTTTAAGGGGAAACATGAAACTTCTAGCGAATGAAAGAATACATATCTCGACAACGTGACATATTCAGCTCCAAAGGACAATGTTGTTGAAATATTTTTACTGCAGTACTGAAAATTAAGGTAAATAGCTGTTGATTTCTAAGAGTGTCCCCTACCATAAAGGTAACTAACCCCCTTACTTTCCCTGAACGTCATAGCCCTCCTCATTATCTTCATATCATTACATAAAAAAAAATTTCAAGTAATCCTTTCCGAGTGTAAAATTACGCAAGTTACAATACTGCAAAACGAATTTAACGCTATTCCCAAGTTATTCACACGATGCCCTTAATCTTATGATATCAAAATTTTCAGTTGAGAGTCCACTTTAAATCCCCTAAGACATCTGGACGAAACACACCTGCTTCTAAACCAGTGTGTTAGTACAATGTAAGATACAATACCAAGGCAAGTTACATAATCAACCTCCTCAGCACGACGGAATGACCCTAGGTTATGATGACTAATCCCTGGACCCAGCCCTTTAGGGATAGGTCAAAGGCCAGGCCATCACACCTAAGGGTCGTAACGACGTGCTCTGGAGATAAGGCTACCCAGTAATGAATGATCCAAATACCGGCAACTCCTACATGCAGCCTTCACGCAGGCTTACAACCACAGAAACAACAGTAAAATAAGCAATTTTTCTAACAACTGTAGTAAGACAGTAAAGCCATACCTGGACACGGGGCTATCTAGAACTGATACGAAGCAGACGGACCTGACAATAGTAATACAATTTATATTTGGTTGGCAACGCATCGCCCGAGCTCGTACACAGTGTTTACATATATCAGCTGGTCCTCGGGTGATGCTGAGGGTCCTGATGATTACCTTGTCATCCCTAGGCAACCAATCATAAGCCAGGAAAGAATAAAACTCTTTAATCATTGGCTTAAAAATGAAGGAAAAATGTCTTGGGAATTATCAGAAATATGAGGTGCAGGCGTCATCTTGAACTTTATTAGTTTTACATACATCTCAGGATACTTGGCTGTGATAATATCCATTCATTTAACTGCATGTCAGTAACCATTACCAGGTATTCACATATTTATTCTCACCTTTTCGAGTAATGCTAACCGTCTCGCTCTTGTTGTAAACAGGTAAGTTAGCAGCTGTCAGTACCGTGTCCTATCTTTTATTGAATATAAACTTAACATATAAATGACTTGAGTAACAGGTATTCTTTATAGCTTTAAAGCGACGTGAATCCCATGATATGCATCAGTTCCTGCGTAACATGTAAATGAGCTAATGTCGCTGGGTTTGAAAGATTTACAAAGGTTGACAGATCTGCTCGAACAAACAGGCAGTATTATGAACCGAATTTAGGCATTGTAGCAGCCAGTAATTTCATTTAAATATCACTATTTTCATCGTCATTTATTTCCCAAGCTGTAAATTATCATGCATTTATATGTTTTAGTTTATATACAAATTATTAATGCCATCTGATGTTATTATTAACGTTTTACATATCTATATTGCTGAAAATCATTGAAATAGTGGAACACAATATATTACATCAGTGATCCCTTTTGTCATGTTATTGTTTACATATGGTGATGGGGCCGTCTTCCTGTGAGACATGTGCGAGGGTGAAATCCCTCACATCCAGACTTCCCACCAGCCCCAGGGAATAGACCAGTCTCTTCCGTATTTAACAGTGAAACAGGAAATGAAAGAAGAATCTGTCCAAGTCCAAGGGGTAAACCGAAGATAAACTTCAAAGGAAAACTAAAAGGATGGTAGCTTGGCCCATAGCAGCACATGCCCCAGGTGTGAAATCTTTTTTGATGTTACTCTATATTATTGCACTGATCTTCTGTGAAAATCAGGATTGATGAGTATAAAGATGTGCATTAATAAAATACCAATCCAGTTACACATCAAAAGTAGCTGTATAATATCTGATTGTTTTCATGTGACCGTTTATATGGGATGATAAGACCGGCAGAGTATAAACTGGGTCATTCATTT
The DNA here is from genome assembly GCA_032273725.1 of Panulirus interruptus. Taxonomy (NCBI): domain Eukaryota; kingdom Metazoa; phylum Arthropoda; class Malacostraca; order Decapoda; family Palinuridae; genus Panulirus; species Panulirus interruptus. The sequence continues at coordinate 2,106 of JAUTYZ010008187.1, read as the reverse complement.
ATTCCAAGCTAATGTAGAAATTGATTGTG
>JAUTYZ010007970.1:0-13048 GCA_032273725.1 Panulirus interruptus | reverse complement strand
GAGGGCCATGGCCTTGGAAGTTACAGGCTTTCAACACTTCTGAATTAAAATAGCACTCTCTTTGCATAAAAAAGAAACAAAAAATCACAGGTTTTAATCTCTTTGAACCTGTAAATTTCTTTACTGGCATATTTCTATAGTGCTATACAATAAGTAAGTAATGTTCTACAGTACTATGAATCCACACAATAACCACAAAATTGTCATAAGAAAAAACCGAAATGTCACATTCCTGTTTAAAAGTGACTGATGGTAAAAATAAATCTTTATAAAATGTTAGTCGTACAACCTAAATAACATCCATCTATACAATTAATGATCTATGGACATGCATATAATTCAGTAATCTCAGGAACTGCAATCTTCTGGATTGATTCTCTTTGACAAGGTTCAGGCAATCCATAAAAATTTGCATACATCATCATAAACTCAACTTTCAGGTACTGTGAAACCCTTAACTGTTAGATCCATCCAATGATTCTTAATAAATCAGTTATATCATATATGAATGACTGACTGCCTTAAGGAAGTGTGGCAGAAGGTGCAGAGAGAGACCAGAATTAAAGCAGAATAACAGAGCAAGTACTAATATAAATACACCAAGCCCTGGTATCCATGCGTGAAGAGTGATACGTAATGATTATGGAACGTGGAAGAGAATGTAGATATGGCGTCCTGCTGCACTATAGGAAACTGCTTATGAATTGCTATACTGTATAATTGACTGCCTGTCAGTCCTTATACAGAGGAAATGCTACATAAAAGAAAGGAAAACACAAGATAACTATGTCTCTTAGTCAGCAACTGTATCTCATTATATCAATTTGTCCCTTCACTAGTACTTAACGGCTAACACTGATAATAGAAATGCCACTGTTTTATAATTAACAGAAATGCTTTCACACAGTTGCATGCAAAAATGAAATCCTGAACTATCTTTCATCATGGTTGATCCTCAGTTTAGACTGCAAATTTACCTTATCTTGTTGCACTTCCTCATCCTGAGCAGCATCAACTTCAACAGATATCTCCTCACTTTGATCCTTCTTTTTCTTCTTCTTCTTCTTTCCAGTGTCTTCTTCAGCTGGTTCTACTAACATTTCTGCATCCTTTACTTCATCAATGTTTGGTTCCTCTTTTGGTTTTTCTCCTTTATATTCAGATTCCAGTTCTGCCAAAATCTTATCCAAGTCTTCTTCGTCATCACCACCCTTCTTTTTCCCTTTCTTTTTCTTACCTTTCTTTCCTTTATCTTCCTCAACAACTTGCAAAGGTTCTTCTTCCTCTTTCTTTTTCTTCTTTTTATTATCTCTCTTGGATTTCTCTTCCACAAATGGCTCATCATCATCATCATCATCATCATCCATCAAATCACCATCACTATCATCCATAAGGGCAGCAAACCCTCCTCCCATTTTAGGTTTAATTATGATTTCTTCTTCTGATTCATCAGAATCCCTTTTGGCAGACTTTTTGGATTTCTGCAATATAATAATAATAATAATAATAATAATAATAATAATAATAACAGAAAAAATATTTTTTCATACTTGTTCCACGTTTCCCACATTACGAGGTATGCTTGGAAAAGATGAAGAATGGCCTAATTCACTCACATCCACAACCACATTAATAACATCAACAACACCACCACAAGCACTACTACTACTACAACTACTTTCATAAAAAACACACAATAATAACAATGTTAATAATAACAATAATCATATTTTTTCACACTTCTTCACCATTTTCCACATAACGAGGCAGCGCTAGGAAGACAAAGAATAGCATCATTTTCTCACATCCATTATCTAGCTGTCAAGTATAATGCACCAAAAACAGAGCCCCCTATTCACAACCAAGTTTCATACAACCTAGTTCAGCCCACTGACAATATGTAGCCCCATGCATAACACATAGCTTTAATTTGCTCTATGCCATGCATGCTTCACACCCTTCTGCATGCTCAAGCCCCAATTAGTATTTTCTCAAATCTTATAGCTTACTAACTTTAATATATGCCTTAAAAGAAAACCTACATTTATTAAAGTACATTTATTAAAGTGTGCTGCATTTTAATCAGTAATTGGCCTTAAAATTCAGATTAGAATATATCTGTTGGATTATCATTTTGTGAAAAGCTGCTTCACTTGTGCTGAACCATTACAAAAGACAAATAGCTATGAAAGCACAATTTTTAATGAAGATTGTTTTGTAAGTTTATGTAGATTACTTATGACAAATGAAAAAACCCAACCTTTTCCTTTTTCTTCTCCTTTTCAACTGGTTCCTCTGGTGCCTCCTCCTTCTTTCCTCCAAATTCTGCAAGGGCCATGTCTGCCAAGTCCCTGGATATATCATCCTCCCATTCTTCATTTTTTTTCTTTCCCTTCTTAGCTTTCTTGACAGTTTCTTTGGGTGCAGAATGCTCAACGTCATTTAATATGTCCTCAACATCTCCATTCCTGCACAAAGTGTAAGGATGAATAAAGGTATTAAAATAAGAACATCTACATCATGAATTCTCATAACAGACCCTGCAATTTTTTGCAAGATCAAGTACTTATCAACAAATGTAAAATAAGACACATCAAATGGAGTTTTGATCAGTTCATATACCAGCCCCATTTCATGTTCTGAAAAGCTTAATTCTTATTAATTCTAATTCAATTTCCACAATATCTTTCTTAAAACTGATAAGTACAGTATGATATTGTTTCATAAATACCAGCTGTATGTAATGTTTCGAAACACCTTAAATCTTATTAGCTCTGGTTCAGTTTCCACAACATTTTGTGTAAAATTATGAAAAATGACAACAAACTACTCGTAAAGCCATGTCCTGTCTACCGTGCTAAGTACAATACCATGATAATAAAGTACAATACAGTATATCACACCACTGTCATTAAGCTGAGGCTGCCTACCATTGCAGAACAAACTCAATATCCAAAGCTAGTTTTGATAAACAGCAAATCTGGTAATCTACTTCCTGATATTCATAGGCCTTGCTATTATCACCCTAATTATCACCATACATTAGAGAGAAAGTGAGAAAAAAATGCTTCAAATCACTCTAAGTCTCATTTTACACTAGATACACTGAGCTGTTACTGCAAAATAAAATCTATGAAATTCCTAAAGGACTGAGTTATGATGATCTGGGAAAACGTACCAGGGTAAAAGTAAGGAAAACACTTTTAAAAAGGAAATTGAACACACGAAAACCTCACCTAACTTCCCCTAGCAACCTAAATTTTCGATGTTACTTTGGAAAATGTGAATGTAACGGCGTCGTTTGCATTCAGTTGCTTGTAAGTTTGTTCGCTGTGTAATTAGTGTTCGTTAAGTGTGTTTCCTTCCCACAAGGGGATGCAACCAATAGGCAAAAGGAAGATGATGACAATGTCTTTGGAAAATTTCAAGTACGATACAGAAAATTAAGGTAAATCTAAACCCTTACGTGTAGTTAGGTAAAGTTTTCACAGGCTCTAGTGGTTTAGGCTAGTGTTTCACTTACATTTCCCTCACATTTTACAAGTTCATCACAGACTTTATATCACCAATCATTGGAGAAAAAATATGGAACACATCATCTTCCTGTTGTCAAAATCACTTTTCCCCAAGTGTATAAAGTCCAACAATATGCTTTTCATCCATACGTTATTTTTGTTGACCCTAAACTGCAACTTTACCGAAAAATTCCACATCAATCTAAGATTCCACCGTTCATCAACTTAAAACTACTGAAAGCATGCTGACAAAAATGTCCATAAATAAGAGGCAATGTGAAAGGGAAATTATCTCCTAATGACACCTGATCTAGCTTACACAACTTCTGATGAATTCTTCGACTCTGAACGTAAACAGACCCATATTAAATCAGATCTTATATATAAACGAGGTTGATAGTCATGTGTATCTGTCCTTAGCTGATTTTGTCACTGTATTGCAGGTAGCCCGGCCTAGTATGCGAGACAGACTGTCACCATACATGTACTTGCACTACCGCCTCTGCCTCACTCCAACATATTTCATTTCACTTACGATTCAGTTTTAGTTCCCTTCTTCTTCCCCATGGTCAAGATTTTTACAGTAGCACGAATTTACACAGACCGAGTAACATATGGAGGGAGCAAGGGAACACACACCAACTCTTCTACCATTAATTGGTGACACTAGCGCCGCCTGGAAGACGATTGCTAAAACATTCTGTATCATTTATGTTCTACGGTGTCTCAAATATCAACATGACATAGCACTGCAATCACTCCATAACATATCAGTGTATATCAATGGACTTTTACACTGAATAATGGAAATAATCTTCAATTCTTTTTTTATAGATGTCAAAATGATTTACTATTTCTACTCATTTATCCATGTTGTTTTACTATGATTTACAAATTATCTAAGTTACTACATTATTGCTTAACACGATGCAATGAGGGGAATTTAGTCTTTATTTCAACACCAGATACGTTTTAGGTGAATGCTGAATTTGAAAACCTAAAACAATTGGCATAATTGTAAAAAAAATAAAACGATTCCATTTCCCGTGATTTTTTTTTTTTGTTACAGGGAGAGATTTTTATACTCGTATTGCCCCATCTATTAACTTTATGTATATGTGCCATGTCTTTACTCCTGGGCATGTGAGCACACACACACACACACACACACCCCAGGCTAAGCTAGGTACCAACTTATTAACCACCCTCGAGCGGAGGATGAACACCTGGGTCAGCTGCAGGCCAACTACCATAAGTTTCACTACAAAGTGCAAATAACAGCTATTTTAAGATTCCTAGCAAATAATGTATTTTCGCTATGTCTGTTCTAGCGTTGTCAGTGTGTCTGTAAGTTTATCGTTCACCGTGTTTAATATGATATGAACATACATATTAGCTTAAAACAGTTTGGGTTACTCTCCTGTGTCCTTGTTCATATCAGATACTCTATTTGTCATACCAGCTTCAACTTGACCACGTTCAAGAATGGCCCACTGTGCCTACTATAAATCCATCATGCTAACAAGGTCCGCTGTGTTCAGCATAAGCCTATCATGCTCTCCCGAAGTATAATGACCGATTCTTAAGGTCACTTACTCACTACATCTGTGTTACCTACAAGCCCATCATTATTACAGTCTATCCACCAAGAATACTCTTAAGTGTACTATGTCTTGTATAATTTCACCATACTTATGTCTAGATGCCCTCTTTATGTCCTCCACGGTCACTGTTAGTTCACTGTCCCCAGTATAAGTACACCTTACTCATATTTAGCCTGCTATGCTAACTGTAAGCTGACTATGCTCATTATGTATCCACCATGCTTACCGTTAGTCCACTATATTCATCGTAAGTGCCATTAATCCCCTATGTAGCTATAAATCATCCTCTCTCTAAACCTAAGCATGCTAACTGTAAGTCCACCATGTTCAATATAATTGAACAATACTCACTTTAACCCAACAAACTTAGTTATGTTCCATCCTTATACTCACCAGTCCAATGAATCATTTTTTTTCTCATTACAAAAACTTTTTGTTTGATTTTCTAGGTTCATGTCTGGTACAAGCCCTACTCTTTAACAGCCTGTTTTCTGTAAGGAAAAACTGGGCTTTTCTCATGAGTAATAAAAAAAACAGCAATTTGATTACTAATTTGAAAGCATGCAGGGAACCTTGAAACATTTCAGTTGCTAGCTTCTTGGCTGTACCTTAAGATCTGTAGGAGCATCCCAAAGACATTTCACAAATTAAGATGCAGGACAGTTTAGTACTGGATGAACTATGCACTAATGGTACTTTAACACTTTCAGCAGCAAGTTCTCTGATGAATAGGTGGATCACCTGGAGTAAAATCAATACATGAGAGCCACCTTACCTACCTCCTTCTCACATCCTGAAAAAGTGAGATTCAGCACAACTTCTAAAAGTAAATCCAAGGACAATGTTGCTCAGCTTATGGACTACAATATTTTTCACAGCTTACACGCAAGTATCTACCATTTTGCAGTCTGCCAACCAAATTCAACATCAGCTGTATTCCCACATGAACATATTGAACATATGCAAGCCAAATTAAAATTAACTATTTGCAATTTACCTAAGCGTTGTGATTAGATCAGTCTGTATGTCAAGAAAACACACTCATTTCATGAAACTGGTCTCTGTGAGGCCAGACTGTGTGAGACTGAACTTGAAAACTACAACTAGTTTGCAAATGACTACAATATGCACAGGGGTGGTGTCACAGTTTATGAAAGAAAATCTTTCAACATATCATTAGCATAAAGATCTACATTACTATAGGAATTCAGCCAAAGGAACTGAGATCTAAGATGCTTTCTGTTCTAATAATTAAATTTCAATTCAACGACTCCCATTTTCATAAAGTAAATCAATTAGCCATAACCTTAAAAGTCATTTGTATATATTTCTTACTGGAGTCTGTAGTTATCTAGTGAACTAAGTCTACCACTGCAGCATCTCACAGTATTCTCTCAGAAAATTAAGTCGATCTGTCAGATAAGGTCTACATTCACCTTCCCATCATCTCACGCAACATACTTCTAGATACAACTAATCTAATGGCACTTAATACAAGTAGTATGGCTCTGATATTCAATTATGATTCACTGTAGTGTGGCTCTGATGTTCAATTATGATTCACTGTGAGTGGCTCTGATGTTCAATTATGATTCATGGAAACAGCCCTACCTTTCAGAATAAGCAACTTAATTAGTTTCTGGGGAGCAGAGCATTCTTCAGACCAACACAGTCCCCTAACTTTGACATCCATCCAAAAAACCATGTTCTTGAGGATTAATCCTACAAAGAAATAAAAATTTTGGTTATGGTTTTAATAACTTGTGTGAGATAAACAACATATCATTTCAAATCAACTTTATATTAAGCATTGTATAAATTCCGTTTCATACATAAAAATTCCCTTTTACAGACTAGATTGCATTTTATCAATTCAACATATAAAACACACACATTCACTTGTTAGACTTTCAAAATAAAAGCAATGATAAAGACTATGAAAAACATTTGGCAGGTTATGTACTACTTATAAACCCACCTAATGGCACTTAATAATGTGCTTTTGCTACTCGATTAAGGCTCAGTGATGCTGAAGTATACAATTCAACAATGTCACTAAGGCAGTAAAGTTTTACAACAATCTAATGTGATAAAATACTGGTATCTTCAGTTTCTGCATAAAATCAATCATTTGTAGTAATTCTTAAGAATACATTAAGGAAATATCAATGCTACACTGTTTTTCACAACCAAAAATGCAAGTCAAACAACACAGCACATTACATTAAATTTACTCCATCCAACTTACAATGAATGGAAGTTCTTTCCTGCAAGCAAGAAAGATTTATCAGTCTTTGCACATTGGATAATACTGACTGGGTTTCCACATGTCAAGTGCAGTAGATCAAACCCTAGTTTTCAGTTTCTGCAGCAATCGTTAATGGATGTCAGCCATGTGACAAAATGAAATGTGTAAACCTTGTGCTCATTTGCCAAACTACTAATATCATATCTACAGTAATGTACAGATATTGTAAAAGTTAACTGAGTAAAAAGATGATCTCACATGCAAATATGGTATAAATTTAACTACTACAGAACTCTGTGAGATGGCACAAGCAGCTAATATCATAGCAGGTTACAATCAGCACGATTCCACCTCAACCCACCTACTGTGTTTTGTGAACACCATGAAATACTACAAAACCTAACTGGGTCTAATTATAACAATTTTCAAGAGCTAATGTTCACATCCAAATACTAACAGTGAGAGTGGAAAATCTAGTATTGCACAAAGTACACCCTCAACTGTCTCTGTTCATTCTCTTATACAAAGCAAAAGAAGTATTAAACAGAGAAAATAATGCAATTTTGAAAAAAATTATAGCAAAAAGCTGAAAAAGTTACACAATAAATGCTGCATAATTCTTCTTTCATGTACAAAACCTGGTATATGATAACTAAAACATCATACCAGATAAGGAAGGATTATACAGGAAAGATTATCTAATCCTATTTATGTGAGTGGCCATAGACAGAACACAGTAAAAACAAGAATGTGAAGAAGGTGGAAACCTGATACAATTTGTATTCATTACACTGCTTCACTAAGGTGAAACTTGACAAGATAGAGGATGAAAGCCTTTCAAGTATGTACAGGATGACGTATTGTGAGAGGCTGTGACCTGTGGTGAAACCAAATAACCTGTCTCTTAGCTTAACCATCATCATGAACTTCATCCCATTAATATGGGGTAGACCAAGCACAAACAGGCATATACTTTTTGAATACATAAATTTGCAGACCTTAAGTCCCCATCCCAATAAGTTGATTATGGACAGGGTTGCCCAGTTAAACTTAATAGCTATATTCAAATGAAGGTGAAGATTGCCAGCGAAAAGTTATTTCATACGATATATTCATGAAATGTGATTTCATTAAGAGTGTATTGGTGCTCAAACATACAAACATACCTGCAAATTTTTTCCTGAACCAGAATGTAAAGAGAAATTGAATTATATGGTCACTAGATAAGTAAACTAATTTTTCTCGTAACTGTCAGTTACTACACTACTCTACATAAGTACTGTATTAAGTAGCACTGTTTGTAAGATAACTACTTATTTCAAATGAAGCAAAAATTTTTTTAACCTAACATCTCATTCATAATGTTCCCATATGAGTAATAAGATATTCTTGGGACAATGGGCTTGATTGCTGGTTGCCGATGAACATTTTGCACTAACATCTACATGTGGAATGATGACACAGTTGCATGGTTCTTGGAATCAAACCACGGCCCTTGAGTTTACGATTCAGAGAGCTACTTGGTAAAAGACACATGAATCGCTTTGAAAAATATATGAGGTCATGATGTTACAATGATGCAAGTAACACTTTCTAGACTATGTACAGCTACAGTAACAATACAGCTAGCATTAAGCTACAGTGTGAATAACGGATTTTGATGTGATGAGTCTACCAGCGAATATACCTAAGATATCTTTATACCAGTTTGTGTATATCTTTTAATTCGAAGCTGCCACAGCAAACCTCTTGAAACAGTGCCTAATATAAATGTCTGTAAACTGTCCAAACAAGATAAAATTCCATAGGGGTTTAACAAGTCAATAGAACGACTGTAAGGAGTTCATATCAAACTAGAATTTTGAGATTACAGTAAATGCTATGCATGTTACTGATTATGCTATCTAATCAGAGTAAAGAAAGTTTCATATATGCTGCAATAAAATGTAGCAATCAATTTTTTAAAACCTGAGAAAATTCATATTCTATTCAGGTGAGTATGCAGAGACATGGCTCACAAAAGGATTTATCATTAATAAATAATAAACTCACTGTGTGGTCCCTTGTGAGATATATTATAATCAGAAGCAGGCTGCATGACAAAATCTAGGACTCATACAAGTTATCATGCTAAACTATTTTACAACTCGGCATATAATCTATGACATGACTCGTACCCAAATGTGATCCTTGTCAATTTGGGTCCTCAGTCAAAAATTTGGTTTGAATAATTTTTATTAATAAAATAATAAGTCAAAAGCCATGTATGCACAATTCAAGGGATGCCATACAGAAAATTAAATGGACTAATAAAGTAGCAATATTGGTGGTCTTAATTACTCGATGATAGGAAACTGTGAGAAAAATATTCATTAGGGTTCTATAAAGCCGGGTCACTGCCGGAACAAGATTCTCCCAAAAGGATTAAGAAAAAATTAATCAAATCAGTAATCAGGAGACTTACCGCAAAAACAGCTCCATCCAGTTCATGTTAAAGAAGAAACATGACTGGTAGAGAATAACTGTCTTACTCAGGTAAAGCAATACATAATGATTCAGTCACTTATTCCTAAACTCCCAAAATGAAACAAAGATCCTCCCAAAATAATCCCACCTCAACCTGCTTGGCAATTCTTTGCAACGGTGCTCCCTCCCATCCAAGCCAACCCCACATCTACCCACCAAACCTCAACACGTATTAAAAAGCCTACACCTGCCTGACATTTCAGCTACCTTCACTCACAGATCCTCCACCCCCTAGCAAACACACAACTGACAAAACACATCCGCAATGAAGGAAGAAACTGAAGAGAGCTGTAGATAGAACTGCTCCTTGGGGAACTCCACTAATGAGTTTAAGTGTTTTAGAGGTGTAGCCATCATGAGTGATTCTGGCATACTGGCTGGCTATGAAATTGGCCAACCACTTTTTGTCATTGCTGTGGAGGGTTGTCTCAAGCCTTTTTTTGTGTGAGATGTGTCATAGGATGGTGTCAAATGCTTTGTTGATGTCTTTCGCTGCTAGTACTGTGCAGGAGGGAGGTTGTGGTTGGCTGAATCTATCTAGGATATGTTGTGGTGGTAGAGTGTTTGGGTGTGAAGCCATACTGTGTGGGTTAGAGTGGGATACAGCCTAAGGTTGTGCTACTTCCCGTACCAGAGAAATGTAGACTCCTTTGGAGTGAAAAGTTCTTTGACGAGACTGCACCCCAAAGGTATAGCCTTGCCATCGGTGATTTTTCACTCACAGTGTAGCCTTAAGCAGGCACAGTCCAGTAACACCTACATATATAAATATATGTGTGTACAGGGGAGAGTGAATGTGTTGAAAATGAAACGTTTGAGGACAATATGTGATGTGAGGTGATTTAATCAAGTAAGTAAGAGAGAAGTGTGGTAATAAGAAGAGTGTGGTTGATAGAGCTGAAGACGGTATGCTGAAATGGTTTGGGCATATGAAGAGAATGACTGAGGAAATGCTGGCAAATATGATATATGTATATGAAATGGAGGTGACAAGGAGAAGGGGGAAACCAAACTGGAGATGGAAGGATGAAGCGAAAAAGTTTTTGAGTGCTTGAGGCATGAACATGCAGGAGGGTGAAAGGCGTGCATGGGATAGAGTGAATTGGAGCAATGTGGTATACAGGGGGTGATGTGTTGTCAGTGGACTGAAGCAAGGCATATGAAGCAGCCAGGGGAATCACAGAAATGTCTATGGATGGGGGCCATGTTTTCGGAGCATTACACAAGACAAGGGAGAATGGATGTGGGCAAATGAGGCCTTTCTTCATCTGTTCCTAGTACTATCTTGCTAATGCAGGAAACAGCAAACAAGTATGAAAATACATACATAAATAAATAAATAAATAAATACATAAATAAATATATATATAAACAGAGTAATTTTTCACATTTTCATGGAGAATTTTTTCCTAACAGAAACCAATTTTACCATTATTAGTACTTCCCTTCGTACGATTTCAATTGTTTAAAAGCTCAGTGATGTATTGCACCACCTGTATATGGCTCTGATATGTGCATTGCTGCAATAAGGACATGCATAATATATTCATATGAAAATGAAGTAGCGGAAATGTGAAAATGAGAGCAAATTGAATGCAAAAGTCTCCAAAAAATTACAACTAAGACTAAATAAACATGGCAGTGTATCAATACACATGTGCATATGTGAATTCTGGCATGATATTTGCATAAAATGATAATACAGTATTGAGTGGTTATACAGGTACATAAAAAATGTGGATTGCTTGGAACCTGGACACAGCAGGATTTTGTATTATTAATTTTTCAGTGTTTAAAACACATCAAAAAATGTAATGCTGTGCTTCGAGTAAGTTCTCCTAGCTCACACTAATATGACAGTATACTTCTCTTGTGCTATTTTTCTCAAGCTAAATACATTTGAAAACTGAACAAGGATAATAAAAATAATAAATCTTATCTTAAGCTTTTCTTGATACCTGATCACTGGATTTTGATGCTGTAGCTCTGCTTAGTTTTTGTGAATGAGGTCTAGTCACGAATTCTAGTATCCTCCCCTCTGATAATCAACCTTCAAAAAATCCTAGATCTGCCTTTCAGTCTTCTGTTACTAGACTACCAACTTCTCACAACTGGATTTTTCACAGAATATGTTTCAAAAGAAGCAGAATAAACAGTCATAGATGCCAAAAGCCTTCCACACAAATATCTAATATCCTCTTGCCAAAGGGAACATAACAAGGAAGATAACTCCAATGATTAAATTGAATACATAAAGGATAAAATACTGTACTACTGAAAAACACCAATTATCCCTTTGTTAAGAAAACTTTTTAACTAATAATAGGGCTCCTGCTCACTGCCACTGAGGTCAATTTACCAGAAACAATAGTCAAATGTTCAACAATACATAATGATTACCCATTTGGTAAGAAAAGCATTATTTACACCCAATTTTCAATAGAGAATATATTGAAACAGAAGTAAAATCAGCATGCATACAAGCCAAATATATTACAAATTAATTCTGATATTCTTTATTTCTGAAAAAGAAATTATATGTTGAAACAGAAACATAATCAGTGTGTGAAACTCTTTCCACGTGGCCACCCCCTTGACAGGAGTTCCTGAAGGGAGCAGGCATCAGAGATATAGACAGAATAGACAGATAGTAACTGCCAATATCCTCTTGGATAAACATAATCATGCAAAGATAAGTGCAATTAGAAATGAAAAAACTTATAAGTAGTAAATCAGAAAAGCTGCATGATACAAGAATAAAAGAAGATTCATTGTCTCTTCTAACAAAGAGGAGTGTTATTTCAGCAAAAGCTACTGCAAAGAGAATGCTAAAACAGAAAAAAAGATTAGTGTACATAATAACAAATATCCTGTACATCATGGTTACAATGTCCAGGAAACTGTTAGACTACACTGCTGAGACTAAACAAAAATTTGACTTTCACCATGGAGTGACAAAATTAAATCTCAGTCTGTATAAAGACTAAACAATGTCTAATACAAGTTAAAATAAAATTTAATGAATGTAGATTATGGATGGAAAAGTTGCTCGTAGGACACTGACTCAGAGAGAAAAAGGTTTTTAAATCCTAAAAACCTAATTTTTTTCTCCTCAGTCTGTCCCATTAGCATTTCGCACATATCCACATGAAGGA
>JAUTYZ010007860.1:0-13049 GCA_032273725.1 Panulirus interruptus | reverse complement strand
AGGTGAGCCCTAAGCCAGAGGAGGGCAGCTTAAGCCCAGCTCATTACATATATATATATATATATATATATATATACACGTGCATGTGCATATATGTGTATATATGAGTATGTGAGTGGATGGGTTTTTCTTCATCTGTTTCCTGGCGCTACCTCACTAATGCGGGAAACGGCAATCAAGTATAATGAATAAATGAATAAATATGATAGATATATCAATAGATATACAGGCATTACCAGACCCTGCCTGTCTGTGGCAAGGTTGTATCATCGAAGTACACTTTCACTGAAAAACTTCTCACTCCTAAGGAGTCCATCTATTCCCTGCTACTGATTGTAGCACAGGAACCCTGGAGAAGGGGTGCTTGGGTCATATAATGGTATGAAATATATATATTCCCCAGCCTAAACCAGGTAACCCTATATCAACCAACCCTGATGGGAGGATGAACAGCTTGGTTGGTTGTGGGATGAGTGCTGCATGCAGGATGTGAACTCGGGTGAACCTGTGCATGACTCATAGTGGCTTGCTAATAAAATTCATCATCATTAAGTTAAATTGAGAAATTAAGTATGGCATATATGTTTTCTATTCTGGTTAAATGTAGGGTATTGTTTGGTGAAGTCAGAAATTTATTCAAGATTTCAAAATCTAGTTATCTAAATAGGAAAAATTTTTAAGTTCAATCATGGGCCAGAATAAGGGTACAGTATACATGGTAAAAAAGGGATCTCACCACTTTTTTGTGAAACAATATGACATCACAGACGAAGAATTTTGAAAAATGCCCCTTGGTTTGGCCTCACATTGGTAGACCTATTTTCAAGATATTGCAATATATCAACTGCTAGCAACATTTTGTGTCATTTGCCATAGTTTATATTAAGCTGATTTCATATTTCAATGGAAATTACAATAAAGTGGGTTACCATAATTATTAGGAAATTCAACTTTCATTCATGCTTACCAACCCTACAGAAACAACACAAGTTGCATTGATCATTTTGAAATTCCTCGGACCCATCCTGGAAGGTGTATCTTTTTACCACAAGTATCTAATATCTAAGTCTCATATTTTCATCATAAATTTTCCTCAAAGTCCTTGTACCTGGTCCCTAGTTAAGTTGTAACCATCCAAACTCAAAGTCAGGAATGTTACTATATTTCTAATAAATATATCAAAGACATTTCTTACCTTGCAGGGTTTACAAGGCTTTCTAGCTCTGTTGCTAGATGTCTACGGATAATATTTTTGGACTGGGGAATCCCAAGGGCTGTGGCCATTGTATCTGCAGTAAAGGAGGACTCCAGGACCACTAGAGCACCATGGACACCACTATCTGTTCACAAAGATAAGAATAGCAATGTTTTGAAAATAAAGGAAAGTATAATTCAGTGCTGAAAGGCAATCTTTTTGTCAAAGGTTAAGCTTACAAATGATGGGTCTATCTTATCATACGATGATCATTTTGCAGATGTTCACTGACATTCACTCTGGTAATGAATAACCAATACCTAATATTTCAAGAACTCACCTGAGCAAAATTACATATACTTGAATATTTTCAATGCAAGATACAAATCCAGTTTGAAAGTTTAACATGAAAGTAATTCAGAGTTTTAAGTAAAGCCCTGGAAATTTGTCAGGATAAAAATTCATGCCCATGGTTTCTGAATAATGACAAGTTCAAGCCTACGAGAGCACAAGAAAGACAACTTTGAAATTTGTAAATCCTTTTCCTCCTGCAGGGTGAACCCTTTGAAGATAGAAAATAAGTCCAGTGCTCACAATATACGGACAGACAGATCAGTATGGCTTCTGCTTTGGGCTAAACCCCCCATCTATCCAAGGATAGGTTTCTGTACTTTGCATACCATATGGCAAAACCTCAGGGCTCTCTCCAACAACTCCCTCTGGTTAGTCCTATCTGGCCACTGTCATGCAGTCTCTCCATCACAACGTAAAAGAATTGCAGGAGAAGTATTGAGGTAAAGGTGGGTAGGGGAACGAAAGAAAGGATTACTCACATTGCTCCCTGTGTAGAGAGAGATGCTCTTTCAAATTTCAGTAAATAAGTTTTTCCTTAGAAGGGCTTGCCATGGGAGCACAGAATATGAGAATATGGACAAAGACGGACTGGGGGGGGGGTGTCTGCACAAGGCAAAAGATGATCCAAAACCTTTCCATAAATTAATCAGGAATAAATTGTTGGTTAACGAGTAGTAATGAGGTTAAGGGATTCAGAAAGAAGAGTTGTGGAGAAAGATATCCAGATTATGTGAAGATTTCAATGACAGGATCAAAACTGTTTTCACAGTGGAAGATAATACAACCCTAACATCAGTAAGATAGGATGGGGTAGAGGTCTTGCTAACCACTGAAATTGCAAGCAAAAATATAAGCAAATTACTGAAGGGCCTTGACCAATATAAGACAGTCTCCATGAAGTCTCTCAATAGGAAAGTGCACAATAAGACAATTAAAGGGGTTGGCATGCGAGGAAGACCATCTGTGACTTGGGGAAAAAGAGTGGAAGAATACTGGAGGGAGAGAAATGGTGGAAGAATGCGTGGAATACTGTATGCACGGGAGGCATGCAAGGACAGGGATAAGTGGAGACTCTTTTGCCGTGGCCACCCCCTTGATGGGAGTTCTCAGAGGGAATGGGCATCAGAGATATAGAGATATATAAGTAATCAGAAAGCTAA
The DNA here is from genome assembly GCA_032273725.1 of Panulirus interruptus. Lineage (NCBI taxonomy): Eukaryota > Metazoa > Arthropoda > Malacostraca > Decapoda > Palinuridae > Panulirus > Panulirus interruptus. The sequence goes on along the minus strand of JAUTYZ010007860.1, from coordinate 10,340 downwards.
CAGGTGATTACCTGCAAAGTGAAAGACAACACAGAAGTAGGGAAAGGATGTCATGCATATATTTCTTTGGTCTGTATGAGAAAGTTCAGAAAAAAGAGAAGGAGGGGTAAATTGTGTGCGCCAGAAACCCTTTGACACAACACCACATCGTAAAGAAGCTGGATCTTCAGGCAGGAAATAGAGGAGGACGCTTTAAATGGAAGGGAACAAAGGATGCATCTCAAAAAAGCCATCACACAATAGGCTGGGGTCACCAGTAGTGTGCTTTAGGGCTTGATCCTAGGACCATTGCTCTTCTTGATTCATGTAAATGACTTGCCAGAAACAATTAAATTAAAACTGAATCTATCTGAAGATAATATCAAGGTCATATGGGAAATAGAAAATAACAAGGATTGCATCAACTTTTAAGGGGACTTTGAACATCTCTTATATCTATCTATCTATCTATATCTCTGATGCCCATTCCCTCGGGGAACTCCCATCAAGGGGTGGCCACGGCAAAAGAGTCTCACTTATCCCTGTCCTTACATGCCTCCCTCACATAAACCATTCCACACATTCTTCCACTATTTCTCTCCCTCCAGTATTCCTCCACCCTATTTGCCCATACTGGTCTGATACATAGTTAGCATAATTCAACCTGAGTGAAAGAAGTGAAAGAAGGTCTCAGTATGAATATCACACAAGAAATAAGCTGTAGGAATGTGTGTGTGAGGGGTACTTAGTAGTCAACATTGAATCTAAACTGTTGCCAAAGCTCCAACTCAAGAGTAGTGTAAAAGAAACAAACTGTCTTCCATTTAAGTACATGGATAAGGAAAAGTTCATCAAACTATTCACAGTGTATATCAGGTCAAAACATGGGCATAGCCACAAAATTGTTTTGGGGGATATTCCAGAAAAAAATGTGAAAGGCAAAGGGTTACCATATAAAAACATATTTTGAGGTAAGCAATCCATACATTCATTTAAGGCACATTTGTGACTGGGGAAGGCCCATCTCAACTGGCTATACCTATGGGTCAAAATTAGAACATGCCTCTCAAGTTTTTTTTGTTTTATGTTGAAGGCTCCAGTCACGGACAAAAGTCCACATCAAGGCCGGGCCTTAATTGAAATAGAGAGAATTATGAAATGGAAAAAGAAAGACAAGGGAAAGTATTTACAAATTTTTGAGAAAGTGAAAGACCTGTCTTTTGAAATGTCAGGTCACAGTTAATGGGAAAGACACGGGAAGGTAGAGAGTTCCAAAGCCTCGACGTGTAGGGAAAGAAGCAGATATCAAAGCGGCCCACCCTTGAGCTGCCGATGGCCACACAATAATCATGTGACGCAGCAGCTTGCCGAGCATTGCATGGTCCAGCCAGTGGTGGGGGCACACACGCAGCCAGCTCTCGGGAGCAAAAACCAAAGTAATGCCACATTTACAAAAAACACAAAAAACTAGCTGTGAAGGTCCAGAGAAGGGCAACAAAGATGGTACTAGAATTAGGAAAGCTAAACTACAGTGAAAGATTAAAGGCTATAAATTTGCCCATCATGGAAGAGAGAAGAAAAAGGGGTGACCTGATCATGCCCTTCAAATTTCGAAACCACTCTAATGAAGTCAACAGAAATCATTTCTTAAAATTAAGCAAAGATAGAGCAACCAATGGCCATAACAAGGTACCAAGCATTAAACTTGTTAGCAAAAATGCCAAGAATTACTTGTACTGTATCAGAATAATGGATTAGTGAAATAGGATAAGCGATGAAACTGTAAATGGCAGCAGTAAACAAAAGTTGTATAATAAAAGAGAGAGGTTAATAGTTTGGTCTTCACAAGTGAAGAGCTCCCTCCCCACACCATACAAATAGGTAATTACATGAAAATAGGAGGATTCCTCCTGCCCTAACTCATTTTGATGTAACAGACAAGATCTTAGGCATCTAGCTGTAGGCTACCCAGAATCAAGCATTAGGTGTCTGGGAGGTTTGAGTTCTAATGCCTTCTGGCAAAGGTACAGACTGAACCTTTTCTATATGGAAGTAAACGAAAAATGTATTCCAGTCCTTCCTTAAACTATGTCATCTGTCCCAATGCATCTGACAAGGACTGGTGAGAAAATGAGTTGATGCTTTTAGTAGAAGGCTGCAGGCCTATCAAAACCACAAAGTCTATCTGTGATCTCCTCCTCCTCTAATATATGAATTGAGTATTAGAAACCCTGAACCCTGATTCCTTCATCAGGGTAGGATCCTTTCAGGCAAATGGTCTTCTACCTTGACAGACCTAAATGTGAGCTTATATACTGTCTGCCTGTTTCTTTAGGGATCTAAACTTGAAGAGACTATTGTACTGAAAGTTTGGAAAGTTCTCTCAACAGAAAATCAGACATGACATCTCTCAATGTCTGATGAGTTTCAGTCTTGTCTAGCTGTAACACATGGGGCAGATGAGTTTCATTTTAGGTGAGATGTAATGCAAGGGCCATGAGCAGCAAACTGGAGTTGCAGGTCTCCCTCTCTGTTTATCCTATGCATCTGTCACTTATACAGTTATAGAACATACCCAATAAAACATACAAAGGTGGTCTGATCTCCAGTGACCAATGAAACATGAGTTCTATAAAGCTTGCTTATTAACCCTTTCTGTGTGAACAAGGGGAAAACAGCCCCCCTTCCCTCAGTGCAGATGGAGGAGATGACAAAATAAAAAGAAAATATTTCTCTCACTCTTACTGTGGCATTGAGTAGACTGCTTATCCCTGAATACAAAAAATGTGAATTTGTTTTGAATGCATTTGCCAATATCATCCATGTAAGGTGTCACAGGAGCCATGACATTAGCCAGTCAGTACATATGAGTATGCTATCATATTATTTCTGTTTATATTACATCTTTTTACCTTTCAGTGTTTGTGTTAGCACACAATAGCTCCTGCATATATCTATTTTGCACAAAATTAATGAAAGCTTTAATGAAAAACTCCATGAAACTCCAAAAAATTTACTCCCCTGCTGCAGCAGTGTGATGTCATACAACTCCCTCTGACATTTAGAGGGCATACAAGCTCTTCACATTCTTTCATCTGGGTAAGGCTCTGAACCTATTCTGTCTCCATGCTAAAAAAAAACCTGGTGTGTTCTTAAAGGTGCCAAGTTTAAATTATCAGAAGTGGACAAAAGCTGGGGACCTGCAGTGAAATACATAGATGGATGAAAGTTGGGGCCTGCAGAGAAAGAGTTAAGGAACAAACACCACCTAGATAGACACAAAGACCTCTCTGCATACAAACTCACATACGAACTGAGACCTGGTCTCAATATTAACCTTGTCAAAGTGGGGTGCACACTGTGGTTTAAGGAATAAGCTTCCAATGGTCTCCCATGTAGTGAGACTGGCAAGCAAATAAAGAATGAAGGAGGATGAGATATGAGTTTCAACAGATAAGAAAATTTTTAACTTTAAGCCCTAAAAAAAAAAATCTAATAAATGCAGAAAGATATCCTGAACATAGCTCATGCGATATAATGTAGTTTCCTTGCTGGCTTCTACATGTCAGTCTTACTACTAAGTAAAGAAGAGCTGCTCCAGCTGAAAACACATCTTTAGAAGAATTTCACATACAAATGGATGACTGTTAATAAGGGCACCCAATAGGAGAAGGAAGAAGGGAAATATAATTGCACTAAATTGATCTTTGAAATGCTTGAAAGTGCAGAAGCTTCAAAGTAAGTACTTTTATAATCAAACTGGTGCTAAGAACTACAAAAACACTTATAGAACAAAAACAGGTTAACACACATATGTTAGAGACCAGGAGTGTTGGAACACCAAAACATGCCCATACTCTAACTGGACCAACCAGAGAGGCTGCAAGGGATTGCCCTAATGCTTTGTAATTACTTATTTGCACTATACGAGAAGGGAGTTTTACATTTGTGGGACCCATCTCTTGAACACACTCTACTATAATACAACCTCTTAAATTTCTGTATACTTTCTGCATTAACCATGTCCTCAGTCAATCTGTTCTATTCATCCACCACTCTTATACTATGAAAATATTTCTATACATCCTTCCATAAATGTTTCTTACTTAAATTCATATTATATCATCTGGTTGCTCTATGCATACATCTCTCACAGAACTGTCCACTGTCCACTTCGTCAATCTCATTTAAAAACTTAAAATTCATGGTCAGGTCACCCTTCGGTCTTCTTTCTTTCAAGGTGGGTAAATCTAAAGCCTCCAGGTTTTCCCTGTAGTTTAGCTTTCTTAATTCTGGTACCATTTTTGTTGCCCTTCTCTAGACCTTCTCTATGAGTTCTTTGTACTTCTTTAGGTGTGTTGACCAAACCTGAGAAGGATATTATAGGCTTGGTCTTATGTAGGATAAGAATAGCTTGCTAAACATTTCCTTATCCACATACTTGAAAGCTATTCTGATGTTTGCCAGCTGAGAGTTCGTCTCCTTAACTAAGTTATTCTCCCAATATGGGACTCTGGTAACAGGTTAGGGATGATGTCTACTCCCAAGTCCTTCTCGCACACAGAATCCTAAAGCATATTTCCTGCTAGGTAATAATAATATTGAGGCTGTCTTTTGCTTTGTCCTATCCTCATTGCTTTACATTTGCTTGGGTTGACTTTCATTAACTACGTTTCAGACCAACTTTGGAGTCTGTTTAGGTCCCCTTATAAGCTGATGCAGTCATCTGCACTTTTCACTTCCTTCATGACCTTTGCTTCATCTGCAAACATATTCAGATAGGATTCCATACCTTTAGGCTATCTATCTATATATCTATCTATCTACCTTCAAGTAAGTCATTAATATAGATCACTCAGAATAATGGTCCCAGAAATGGACCCTGTGGAAACTCTGCTGGTCACTTCAACCCACTTGAAAAAGACTCATCTAAAATGAGTCCTCTGTTCGCTCCCACAGAGATAATCTTCAATCCATCATTGGAGTTTCCCCTTTGTTCCTCCTTGGTGATCCAGCTTCTTATTCAGCCTCCAATGTCATACAATGTAAAAAGCCTTCTGGCAGTCCAGATACAGATAATCCACCCAGCCTTTCCTTTTGTCCAGGACTGAGCTCACTCTCTCATAAAACTCTAAGAGGTTAGTTACACATGAACTTCTTCCCATAAAACCATGCTGTCTCTCGCTTAGGAAATTTCTCCTCAGTAGAAAGTCATCTACTTGCTTTCTAATAATCTTTTACAGAACCTCACACACCACACTATTTAGTGAGATCAGTCTGTAGTTCAATGCCTGTTCCCGGTCTCCTTTCATATAAACTAGTATGATGTTTGCTATTTTCTATTCCCTTGGTACTATGTCTCTCTCCAGTGGTTTATCTAGTGTATCTGCACATATCTTTAGCACATATGATGAAAGTTCATTAAGATGACAAGCACTGTATGGGTCAAGTCTTTTTAGCTCTCTGTTAACATCTTTTCTAGATATCTCAATGATTTCCAAAACCTCCTCCTCATTCCATCTCATTGGTGTTGGGGCTATAGCTTCTTCCACGGTGAAAACACTTTTGAACTTATTCAGTTCTTCACATATCCTTACATTATCCTATACAATTTTTTCCTTTGAATTTCTTAGCCTGATTAGCTGCTCCTTACATAACAACTGACTCCTGATGAATCTATGGAAAAGTTTTGGATTTTCACCTACCTTGTCCACAATATTCTTTTCAAGGTTTCTTTGTTCTTCTTTTCTTATTCTGCAATACTCATTCCATGCTTTCTTATACCATGCAAATGCTGGCTGGCTAGAGTGCCTTCTACATCTTCCTCACTGCACATCTCAAAGCTCCTCTGCTTTAAGACATATCATATAAAACCATTCCTTCATTCCTACCATTCCCTCTGTATTTGAGGCTTTAGGTACACATGCCTCTATTCTTTCATTTTAAATTTCATGGAACCTTTCAACGCAAAGCCCTGGTTCATGGCTACTGAATTCCATTTCCTAATCTATGTTAGTATAGAAATTATTGAGGTTTGTGTAGTATGCATGGCACAGAAACCTATATTTAGATAGAAGTAAGGTTTAGCCCTCAGGAGAGGCTAGATATAACTAGGGTGAATATGTTAAGCGACCTGATTGGTAAATATCATAGGTAAATGTCAAGAAGGGCCTAAACAGCTGTCAAAGAAAGGGATATGATGCTAAAGTTGTTATCATTTCAAGTCTTGTTTTCTCCTATTAGAATGCTGCTGTGCTCTAACATCCTATACAAAGTTAGAGAAATAACTTATCTGGAAAGCATCTAGACATCCCTCACCAAGTCCAGTGATTCCCCTAAGTGCTTGAACTATTGGGAGCACCTAACATGTTGAAACTTTTCAAAGAGCATGTAGATGGCTAGGCTTCATCCTTAGTTATAATAGTTAACTCTGAAAGATCTAGTCCCCAACCAAAAGATACAAATGATCTCTTGCTAGAATGCCAAGCAGGGAAAAATTAGCAACATAAGCCTTATAAAAAGTAAAGATGCTTTAAACACAACCAAAGAAAGCATTGTTAACAACTAGATCTAAAGATTTTACAACTTTTCACCAATTATTCCAAGAGACATCATTAAAAAATCCATAAATGAATTCATGAACACTATAGGTTTCTTTGCAGTGTATCTGATTAACCTGGATGCACCTGATATGTAAGCTTGTCCACTACCAACAATAACAGTCTCATAAACTAAATACATACTAATGCAGTCTGGTTACTGACAATGTTCTAAGGGTATACAAATGAATTCAGAAGACCATGACTATGTAAAGACCAGGTAATAAAGGCTGTCTGTACAAAAAAAGTAGAGTGAACAAGGAACACTTACCTTTTAGGTTGTCTGCATACTCAGCAAGGTCTATAGATCTTGCCCAACGTATCCACCGCATATTTGTCCACACAACTGGGTCAGTATCAATGTGATCAGACTGACGACGACGCTCCGCTAATACCTGCAGGAGTGTAAACAATGTTAGTATGAAAAGAAGGTTTTGTGTTTGCAAAGGACTCATCTTAGCCTAGAAAAGGATAAGTTAACGATACTATACCTCTTAGGCTACTAACTGGGCTGCAGTTGGACAGCATACCACATGAAAAATTTTTCCATACAACCTGGGCTGCATTTGGACAGCATACCAATTTGGAAAACTTCTCCATACAGTGAAGCTTAGTAACTACAAATAAAAAACTCAAAGAAGTTGAATGGGTGCCAATTATTTATATTTGTGAGTTTTCCATCATATAAATCATGAGTGCCTTGTTTTATCTCCTTTTTTTATATGTTGAAGGCTCCAGTCATGGACAAAAGTCCACATCAAGGCTGGGCCTTAATCAAAATAAGAGAGAAATACGAAATGGAAAAAGAAAAGACAAGGGAAAGTATTTACGAATTTTGGAGGAAGTGAAAAACCTGTCTTTTAAAATGTGCCAGGTCATAGTTATTGGGAAAGACATGAGAAGGTAGAGAATTCCAAACTTCGAGGAGTAGGGAAAGAAAGTTTCAAAACAGCCCACCCTTGAGTTGCCGACGGCCACACAGTAATCATGTGATGCAAGCAGCTTGCCGAGTATTGCGTGGCCTAGCTAGTGGTGAGGGCACACAGGCAGCCAGCTCTCAGGAGCAAAAACAAAAGTAATACCTAGAGAAGAGGGAAAGTGAACCAACATTGCAGCATAAGGCAAGTGGGTCAAGTTTGGAAGTTAGCCTGGGAAAGTTTTCGACTCATCTCTGTCTAGTAAGGATACACAGCTAGAACCACTCCAGATGTGAGAGCAGTACTCCATACAAGGACAAATCACACCTTTGTATAGGAGCAACTGTTCAGAAGAAAAGAATTTTCGACATCTAAACAGGACAGCCAGTTTCTTAGAGGCAGGTTTAGCTTATTAAACTTCCTTCCTTCGGCTTTTCTTCTCCTTTTTGTTCTCCAATTCACAGATACCTTTCTGATTATTCCATTGCAACAATCATTCATGGCATGACATCTCCCTCTTACCATATCAACAGTGACATCCATCAGGGTTCAGTCCTATTGCCTACATTCTTCTTTTCCCTATACATGATCCTCTTTCTTCACACTCCAAAATTATTCATTCTTACACCAATGATTCCAATCAATATTTCCTGTTTTAATTCAGACCTATGCAATATCGTGAAATGGAGAAGTAGTACTTGATTAAATTCAACATTGCGAAAATGTAATTTCTACCCATATCTCTCTCTAAGTCTCACTCAAGCTGTTTGATGTTTATGTGGCTAAAGGTGAGGTGCCTGAGGATTGGCAAAATGCATGTACAGTGTCCTTGTATACAGGCAAGGGGATATAAATTAATGTTCAAATTACAGGGGTATAAGTCTATTGAGTATACTTGTTAAGGTAAATGGAAGAGTGATAAGTGAGAGGATGGTGGTAAGCATACAGCATCTTTCTTGAGAAGAGTAATGTGGCTTCAGGAGAGGTAAAGGGTGTGTGGGTCACATGTTTTCTTTGAGGAATGTGTGTGAAAAATACTTAGGAGTATTTATTGATCTGGGGAAAGTGTATGAAAGGGGTGACAGAGATACCTCGAGGAAGATGCTACAAATATACAGGGAAAATGGAAAATTGCTAAATTTATTAAGGAATTTTTAACAGACGAGTGAGGTATATGAGTAGAAAGGGAAGAGGGTTAGCGGATTACAATGAAGGTCTGCGTCAAGGAGGTGTGAAGTCAACATGGTTAAACTGTCTATAAACAAGGTGTTGAGGGAGGTAAATGAAAGGATTTGGGAACAAGTGATGGGTCAATGGTATGTTGGGAGTGGGTGGGGTGGGGCAAAGGAGGTTAATCAGTTGCTGCTTCCAGATGAAACAGTTCTGATGGTAGACCCCAGAGAGAAATTCCAGAAGCTGGTGACAGAGGTCGGGAGTGTGTGTATTGATAGAAAGTTGGAATTTGAACAAAAATCTAAGCTAATAATGTGCAGTAGGGGGATAAGACAGGGCATGAAATGGAAAGGACTCTGAAGGGAGTGGAGTGATTCAGCTACCTGGGAGTGGATGCAGATGTGGATGGAAATGTGGGGATGAAGTGAGTCATAGTACGAGAGGGGATATCGGAAGGTATGCTACTTCAGACAGTGTTGGATGGATGTGAGCCTTGGGCCTTGAATGCATGTGTTGGGAATGAAATGCCTGAGTTCGATACATGGCATGAGTAGGGTTCATCGTGTTAAGAATGACAGTACCATAGAGTTGTGGGAGTAAGTGATGTCTGATTGAGTGGGCCAACTAGCATGTGCAGAAATGGCTTGGACATATGGAAAGAATGAGTGAAGAAAGACTGACAGACAGAAATATGTATCAGAGGTAGAGAGAACAAGTGGGGAGGGAAATAAGTATCAGAGGTGGAGAGAACAAGTGGAAGGGGAAAACCAAGAAGGAGATGGAGGAATGGAGAGAAAGAAGCTTTAGGGTATCAGGGTATGATCATTTAAGAGGATGAAAGGCATGCACTGGATTGAATGAATTGGACTGATAGGGTATATTTGAGGCAATGTGCTGTCAATGGGGTGAACCAAGGTATATGAAGCAGTCAAGGTAAGTTATGGAGCAGTCTGTGTGGCTTGGCTGTGGATGGTAGGCTCTGCTTTTGGTTCATTATACAACTTCATTGGATGTACACAAAAATGCTTTTGGTATCTGGGAGTGGATGTGGGAGGAGATGGGTCCATGGGGGATTAAGTAAGCCACAGAATGGAAGAGAGCGATAAGGCTCTAGGTGCATTAAGGAATGTGTGGAAGGGGAGGTCGTGAAGTGGAAGGGCATAAATAGGTATGTCTGAAGGTACAGCACTCCCAACAATGTTATATGAATGCGAGGCATGCAACGCGGAGGAGGGTAGAGATGTTGGATATGCAATGTTTGAGGAAAATACGGTGATGTAAGGTGATCTGATGGAGTAAGTAATATAAGTGTAAGAGATATGTGTGATAATAAAAAAAGTGTGTGGTTGAGAGAGCTGTAGAGGGCGTGTTGAAATGGTTTGGACATATGGAGAGAATGAATGAGAAATATGTGTCAGAAGCGGAGGGAACAAGAAGGAGGAAACCAATTTGGAGATGGAAGGATGGAATGAAAACGATGTTGAGCGATCGGGGCCTGAACATGCAGGAGGGTGAAAGGCGTGCACGGGAAAAAGTGAATTGGAACAATATAGTATGGAGGGGTCGAAGTGCTGTCAGTGGCCATGTGAAGCGTCCGGGGTAAACCATGGAAAGGTCTGTGGGGACTGGTTGTGGATAGGGAGCTGTGGTTTCGGTGTATTGAACATGGATG
>JAUTYZ010007752.1:5283-19483 GCA_032273725.1 Panulirus interruptus | reverse complement strand
TATCAATAAGGTCACAGTGACTGATGGCATGGCATGAGCCCTAATCATGACCATCTCTGATGAAAGGTAAGACAGCAGTTACAAGAGAAAGAAAATATCAGCTCCTCGGGTTTTCGTAGACTTGACTCATAAAGATGGGGAAGCCACAGGAGAAGGGAAAGACATGACATGATAACACTATAATCAAAGTGAGATCAGGTAGGACTGAGGTGTGTCGACAGAGCAGGTGAAGAACATTAGTGACAAATCTTCGAAAGCAGATAATGAGTTACTGCGACAGATGAAGCTGTGAAGTGCATAGCATAGCAATCGGCTCATTACTAATCTTTAATTTCAATGTGACTAGGTATTGTTATGGTGATGGTAAAGGAGATAGAATGTATAGGCTGGTGACGATTCACGGAGTGAGGGAGAGGCTGCAGTCATACAAGGGATAACAGACTTTGGACAGATAAAGAATATAAGACAAGAAATACAAAAGGTGATAGACGTAGGAGGTAAGGACTTGAGGTGAGGACAGTTGAACAAAACTGGTGAAGTCGGTAGAGAGAGAGAGAGAGAGAGAGAGGAGGTTAGGAGGCTGGCAGTGTCGTTGTTGACAGGCAAGCCAGAAGTCATGATAAATTTGCAGTCTCTACGTGAAGACAGACGGAATGGGAACGGACGATAAAAGGAAAGTTTGAATAGAATATGTTTATTTTATATGCATTTGATATCCAAAAATCTATATCATTAGAATTATCGTTCTTTGTTAATATCATCATTCAAACACTGTGTTAGTTATAATGCAAATGTTTTTATTTCGTGGTATATATTTTGACAATAACAACCACAGAAATAATGCTGTCTGTGCGAAGATACTAAGAATCAACGCCACTTTCTCGACCCATCGTCTTCGATAAGTAGGATAAATTTCTTATAAACTCAACTTACGACGGCTAAAAGCACTTCAGAGGTAAGGATACCAGAAGGATTATTAACAGCAATTTTAGACACGAGGAGATAAAAACACACAGAATCCGAAGGTATCGTACACAAGGTGCAGATTATTTGGTGAATATAGAGGCAAGGAAATGATGTTAGTTATGACTTGAAGAAAAACTCATCTCAGATATCAAAAGTATCTTGATGTGACAAAGCTGTGCAAGGAAGCAAAACACAATGCCAGTTTTCTCCACACAACACTGGCACTTCGCTCCACACAACACTAGCTAGTGCCCTTCACCCACACATTTGCATTTCCAGTGTCTTATATATACTTTTGCACCTGGAAAAAGTCTTGAGCAATTAAGGCAGATAATTACCAATATCAGTCATGCTACAATGATGATTATTTTTTTCTACAGGAAATTATGAATTATACTTACAAGCAGATGTAAAATGGTACTCTCATTGGTTTGTCCCCGACGTAGTCTATCCCTTGTCAGGGCTGGTCTGCGTGACCCTCATACAATACATTTCTTCTCTCAGTATATACCAGAGCCTCATAAGATATGCCTCTTCTCTCAGTACATACCTGAGGAGGATAACTTTCTTCACTCCTTAACAGTGATGAAGGGGTGAAGGTAGACTATCATATGCTCCAAAAGCCATACCAGTTTAGAAAAGGACTCAAAATAGGCAGTCCAATCGTCTCGTGGCTACTGGTCCGTAGAGGCGTAACTCTCAAACCTCTCCAGGTTGGCATCACTGTGGTCCACTTGTTCGTCTAGCGTCGGTACTTTTGTGGCTTTAGTGTTGAGTCTGGGGCGACGTCTGCCTCATTCGTGAGGCCGCTTCGTGGGAGTCTGAATCTTCCAAGTTCGTACTCTCTTTCCCTTTCTGCTGCCGCTTCTCTTACTCCTTCCTCTCTTTCTCCTTTCTTTACATTTCTCTTACTTCATATTCACGACGTCCTTGAATTTCTCTTAAATCCAATACGTTCTCCTTTACCATCCTTTTTGCTCCTCCTCCACAAACCGTTTCAGATCGCCTTTATATCCAGTATCTGCCTCCATCTTTAAGTAAGTCAGTTAAAAGTGAAAAGTTCATTCACTCGTCTCGACAGCTTCTCCCACAAATGATTGTGGAGTTGGGTCTTGTTGTCTGGGACGTCACAGATCTCGGCTCACGGCGTCAAACAATGTCCCGGGTCTGGGCACCATAGGGATTGTCACGGGACATTTATTCGTTATATGATGTTGGGGTTGGATATGTATAAACGAGACCCTCTTTTCCTATTATATATTTATATTAGTTACAATATTTACATCCACTCACCATTTTCCTTTGTAGACAGCAGAAGTAAGAGCTTAAAGTCGTAGGCTACAATACTTATTCCCTCTTTCGTTATCTTAACAGTGTTTCCAAGCCACCAGTTTGTGTTCACACCACGAGGACCCAATGTCTCCATTTCCTATGCAGACTTAGTTGCCATACTACAGTAGATTAACTGATATGATGCGAAATGCAAATGGTTCAGTTCAGTTCAGTTTCAATACTTTATTCCTTGATAGAGGAATCGGGATCCTAGTGCTGTCACTAGGTACCCCTGTACAATAATACCAGAAGCATCTGGCAAGTGGTGCGAGTATATATAAATATTACAAAGTGCAAATGGTATCTTTTTTTTTCACAAACGACCTCGAAGGGATTCAATGGTCTGTTGCTGTCTGAATTTCTTTGTTTTCCTTTGTATTCTTATTGCACTAACAAAAGCAAAACGATATCAAACCACAATAATGTTAAGGATAACAATGTAAGTGTTTCCTTTAATTATATTAGGTTTCATTTAGGATTCGAGACACGTCTCAAACCGATGAACAGTAAGAAGATAACTTACATCTAATAGCACACACAAATTTCGAGGCGCATTACAACGATACTGATGTTATGGGATTATACAAAGATGCAGTTACTGAAAGTACATTGATCGGAAATAAGTTGACGTGGGCGAATGTTATACGTGGAGAGGAAGGAAGACGAGGCAGATGAATTCGTGAAGAATGAAACCTTCTTACAATATCCCACTGAGTTCGGGTGCAGAGGGAGCCTTGGGTACTGGTATCTGGGTAACTGTACAGTCCACGTCTCGAGTAACAAAAGGCCCCATAAGGATGAGCAACTGGTGGCAACTGACTGCGACCCTTGGTGCAATTTTGGTTACATTTTTATATGCATAGGGAGCGTTCTCTGGTGCGTTAGGAGTTGGAGAAGGGTAGAAATAGGGAACAGCAGGCTGTCGTAGGCTGCTGTGGAGAGCGCCAGGCACTCACTGTCTCTGTGAGGGTTCAAGACGTAATAATTGCCTTTAGTTACTAACCTGTTTGCACTGTGCAGGGAGGGAGTTCTACACTCCTGGGGTCCCATCTCTTAAACCCTCTCTCCTGGCATACAACCTTTTTACTCATACGTATGTTGTCAGCATTCACAGTTTCATCACTCAGTTTATTCCATTCATCCACCGCTCTTACACTAGAAAAGTAATTTTTTTTCAACCTTTTCTAACAATTTTCGCTAATTTGATTTTTTGTTATGTCCTCTGGATTCCCTGTCTCTGCATCTTTCGAACTGTTCACGGTTGACGTCGTTAAACTTAATTCCGGGGCCATCTTTATTACTGTCCTCCAGACCTTCTCCATCAAATCTTTGTGCTTCTCTAAGTGCTGTAACCAAACCTGAGAAGCATATTCTAGTTTGGGTAAAAAATTCAATGTTAAGAGATTACTGAATATAATTCCCTTCGTCCATGTACTTGAATGTGATTGTAATATTTAGCAGCAGACAGTTTGTCTCCTTTATTATTTTCCTAATGTGAGACTCTGGCGAAAGATTAGGGACAACGTTAACTCCCAAGTCCTTCTCACACATAAGATCCAGAAGTTTGTTTCCTGCTGGATAATAATCATATTGAAGCTTTCTTTCACTTTATCTCATATTCATCACTTTACATTTCCTCATGGTGAATTTCATCAACCATTTAGCAGACCAACTTTGCAGTCTGTTTAAATTCCCTTAAAAGTTGAAGCAATCTTCCTCACTTTTAGCTTTGTTCATCACCTTTTCATCGTCTGCAAACATATTCAGGTAAAATTCATATCTTTTGCAAAGTTATTCACTTAGATCAAGAAGAGTTCTGCCAAGTCATTCAAATAGATCAAGAAGAATTGTAGTGACAGAACAGAACCCTATGGAACACCACTGATGACATCCACCCATTTGGTGAAGGCTCCTTTGACACGTGTCCTTTGTTCCCTAGCACTAAGAAAAGTCTTTTATCCTTTGGAGGAGTCTCCCTCTTATTCTTGCCTGGTGATCCAGCTTCTTATCAGTCTCCCATGCAATACAATGCTGAATACTTTCAGGTAGTCCAGATGCAAACAATCCACCCAACCTTACTTTTTGTTAAGGCGAGTTCACTCTCATAAAAACCTCAGAGGTTCGTTACATATAACCTCCTTTCGCTAAAACCATGTTGCCTCTGACATGGGTAATTTCTCTTCTGTAGAAAATCATCCACTTGCTTTCCAATTATCTTTTCCAGTACCTTACAAACCACTCTCGTCAAGGAGAATGGTCTGTAGTTCAGTGCCTCTTCCCAAGGTCCTTTCTTATTGAATGGTATGACGTTTGCCCTTGCACTCTGCCTTTCTCCAGTGACATCTTGAACAGTATTTTAAGGGATGTCTAGAGTATCTGCACACATAATCATCTTTTCCAGTACCTTACAAACCACTCTTCCCAAGTCCTTTCTTATTGAATGGTATGACGTTTGCCCTTGCACTCTGCCTTTCTCCAGTGACATCTTAACAGTATCTTTATGGGTGTCTAGTGTAACTGCACACATCTTCAGCACATATGATAAAATTTCATTAGGATCATGAGCCATGTTTGGGTCAAAGCCTTTTAATATTCTGTTAATGTCTTTTCTATATATCTAAGCATTTTCTTAAACCTCCTATCCACCCATTTCACTAAAGTAGACTTTAACCCTTGTACATTCCTGAACTGTTCTAACTTCTTCAGCTTAGTTTCAAGGACATATCCCAAATCCCAACCTGGCCATTTTTTCTGTTCGTTTTTCGAAAGTGATGATACCAAAGGGGAAGGTTACCAGCTTTCTGTACCCATCCGTTAGTTGCCACCTAAGACATGCAGGAAAAACATGGGTATAATTCTTACTCCATGAATCTCCAGGGAAAGGGGGTGAAAACTTCCTAAATATCTATAATGATTTTATCTCCACACAATTATCATTTATTCCATTAACAATCCATACACTATAAGAAGCACTACAGTATCACCATGGAGGGTGCAAGCAAGCCACCTAACCTAAAAGACACACAAATTACCATAACTACCAAACTGTTCATTCCAGCAGTCTATCTATACCTTCCATTCACACAAACATGAAAAATGCAAAATGAAAAATCATATTTTTTTATCAAAATATCAAAAAGGCCTGCATACAATATCATATTTGAAAAATTTATTTCAGTATCTACATTTAGAGAATTTACAACCAAATCAAAATAAATGCTCCCATACCTTCATTGCTCGAGCAACTGCCTGGGTTTTGAGTACACAGCCCATCAAAGGAACACGCACTGCCTGATTACCATCCAGAGAAATAACACATGGCTCAGTCTCTTCATTGGCTTCCATCAGGGCAAGCACAGCCTCAGCACCCATGCGACAACCCTGTGATGGAGCAAAGAAACTACTGGTTCAGTAGGGATTACATAAAATGCTTGGTCAGTGATAGGATTTGACAAGTAATGAACTTACACTTGATAAAAACCAAACAAGACTAAGGTGGGTGAAAATGTATATGGATGCTGTTGTATTGATAGGATAAGCTGGTAACATTTTTCAATAACAACAAGAGTGTACAGGGGTGAGGTAATTTTTCATGAAAATTTTGGGGATGGAACTACATACTGTACCATAATGAAGATTATAAGGTTATAGTGCAATATATACAGTGCATATCAATTTCATATAAAGAAATACAATGGTCTGTAAGAGGAGGCCAACTTATAGTGTAGACCTGAAATGAGGGTACTACAATATGGCAAAGCAATTATCAAAGTTCCATCAAAATTCACAAAATAAAGGAAAACTGGCCATGTAATACACCTACCAAAAGACGATCAAAGGCAGATGGTGAGCCACCACGTTGAACGTGACCCAGGACAGTGACACGAGTGTCAAAACCCAGTTGGTCAACTATCACCTGAAATAAAGTGTCAATGATTTAGCACAGTCATATTCATTTCGATACACATCTTGTTAAAATAATCTTTTTATCATGATTCACAAACTCAAAAGAAAATAGTCACTCATAGGATATGTATAATGCTGAGTTTTCATGCAATGGATTACTTTTGTGCTTCATTGTTGAAAATTTCACACCACCAGTTAAACATGCTTTACACTTTTAAGAGATCTTTGGACTTTGCTACTGTATTTTATGAATAAATAATTACATATCACTGTGCCTCAGTTAGTCAGCCAGCACTACTTTCCCTGAATATTTTTAGACGTATCCTCTTTGCTTCATAATTAAGAAATTAAGTAATTTTCATTATTTTTTCATCTAATTACCTTTCTTGCCTTTGCTAAGCACCATCAAGAACAGACAAACAAAGACCTCATTTGCAAACATCCAATCTCTAACTGTCATGTATAATGAACATACTAAAGACTTAGTCTAATATCTACAGTCAAGCCTCACAGACTAATCTCATGGATTACCATGACTGCTTCATATGCCCTGGATAAGCTCATTAACAATATGTAGTCTTCCAGTGTACCACATTGCTCCAATTCTTTCTATATAATGCATGCATCTCAACCTCCTGAATGATAAGATCCATATGCCCCAAAGCCTCCTTTACCTCATCTTTCAATCTCCTCCTCAGTCTACCCCTCCTACTTGTTCCCTACACTTCCAACTTATAAATCCTTTTAGTTAGTCTCTTTTTACTCACCCCTATCATGTCGCTAAACCATTTCAAAACACCATGGTCACCTCTCTCAAAAAGACTATAATCACTTCTACATCTTTCCCTAACAATGTCATTTCTCACACAATCACTGCCTCACACCATATCTCGTCCTCAGGTATTTCATTTCCAGCACATCCTCCTTTTACTTTGCATTCATGACCCTCCTTCAATACACTCCTTAATGTGCTCATTCCTAGGTATCTAAGGCACTTACTTCCTCCAGGTCCTCCCTTCACATTTATAAATATTCAAATACTACCATTCTTATTAAGAATATCACACTGATTAACTTGTAAAGTTTGAAAAATAAAACTGAAAAGGTACTGATGCCTAAAATCAATTAACTTATGCCATAACATAGTTAATGTCCACTTTAACTTCTGATATTAAAAGCCAATATCCAGCTTATAATAGCAAATTACTCCACAATTACTCATTTGCAAAACATAATATGAATGCAAGTATACTGTGTGTCTCAATAGCCAGCCCGGAAAAATCTTCATTTTTAAATCACAATGTTCATAAGTAACAAATTTTCCTTAAAATAAACATTTCACTAACTGGAGGGATCCATTTCTTTTGATTTTCAGCACCTTACTGTCATTAACTTTAAAAGATTTATACAAGGAAAAGAATTCCTTAGTAACCTCTATAAGGAATTTAAGTGCTCCACCCTAAACTAAGCATCACCTGCCCGGTCAACCCCTTTCAAAAGAAAATATAACAAAGTTGCATGCCACACAAACAGAGCACGCACAACAATCACTGGCTGCCGAGCAACCACAAACACTCAGCACCTACACAATGATACAAAGATCCCCCAAAACAATCCCACTTTAATATTCACAGCACTCAGTTCTTTGCAACAGCATAAGATCCTTCCCATCCAAACCACTCCATAACTAACAAATAACCCCTAATAAAAATAAAAAGCTTACCCATGATTTACTCCTCAGCAATGTCTGATCGCAGATTTCCCTATTCCCAACACACACAATACTGAAAAAACATGCGCACACCAAGATGATCCAGCAAGCACAAAAATCCATCCTCCTTAGTTATGAACACCACCCTAATAATCATACACCTATCCAAAATCACACCCCCAGACATGAAGAAGTTACACTTTCCCATCTAAACACTGGATGTCACTCATCACTATAACACTAAAAACAAATATTCAAAGTATTTGAAGACACTTTATGCCCACAATGCAACTATCACAATGAAGGCAATGAACACATATTGCACAATAGCCCATATAGACATACACACAGCATCACTACAATTTATGACTAGCAGTTCTGCCTAGGGGACATGACTAGCTTTCTGAGCACTGCAGGACCCCAGAGAAGAAGGAAGGAGCTCCCTAGCTATAGAGGATGCAATAGCTATAGAGGATGCAATATTCATTTTGTTCATTCATTGATGCCCCATGACCCCTTTCTTGAAAGGATAATGGGGTTACTCCAGGAGCTCCTACAGCTCCAAGGGTGCACTACTTCCAGTAGCAGGGAAATGACAGAATCCTCTGGAAACAGAATTTCTTTGATCAAACTGTACTCCCAATGACAGAACCTCACTAAGGGTGACTTTTCACTCGCAGTGTAACCCCATGCAGGGGAAGTCTGGTTACACCTGGAAGGTATGTATTAACTTACTACTTACTTCGTGCCCCCGGAGTTCCTCCTATCTTTGTGAGGCTCTTGCAGCACTCATGAAGCTAGCCATGTCCACCAGTCAGAGCCATAGGTCGTAAAGTGTCCTGCTGTTGTGTTCGTCCATGGTGTAATGTCATGGAGGCAGAGTCCAGTAAGTCCCCAAAATCTACTCATCCATATATACATACTTTTGTGCATCTTATTTCTAACTGAGCACTCTCAATCACCATTTCTGTTTCAGCACATGTGAAAAGCTTTTCCCCCATTTCCACTTACACTGAAGACCCCATGCCCCCCAATTATAGCTCTTAATTGCCAAATCATCCACTCTTGGATTCATATCCCCAAGCACTATCATGTGAACCTTTGCATCAAAGCTACCTTAACACTCACTCAGCTACTCCCAAAAAACACTCCTTTCTTCTTGGTTCTTCTCACTACCAGGTAAATAAGTATGAGTACTCATCCACCTCATGGAATGCACTTTCATTTAACCCACAGCATTCTTGAACCCAGTTCCTTACATGCTTTAACATCCTTTCACATCTCCTTCCTTGTAAGTGCCATCCTTTCTTTTGCTCAACCCTCTCACTAATCCCAGACTTTACCTCTCCCAAACATTCCCACACCATTCGACTCTTTCCCCTTTACCTTTGTTTCACTCGAGAGCCAGAACAGCCAAGCTGCCTCCATTAAACACTGTACTTATCTTTCTCTTTTTTGCATCCTTGTCATAACCATGCATATTCACACACCCCAGCCTGAGCCTCTTATTAAGTAGCCTAAAATCCTTTTAAGGGGTTACATCAGTTTTGAGGCTGCACCTTATGCAGGAGTAGGGTGAACAGGGCTCTTTTGAGGTGAGAAAGTCTTTAATGATGCTGTACTTTTTTCCATCTGCTGATGATCATAAAGCATGGATACCCCCTCAACAAGAGTTAATGTCCAATTAAACTCAACTGAATGCAAACCTTATAAAGTATATCATATGGACATAAGCACGAATTGGAAAAAAAAAAAACACGACATGCCCCTTTCTCATTTGTGGCTGGCCATAAAAGTCTATGATAAAGGTGACATTTATTTAAACATGGATATGGTATAAGCATAAAATGTTACTTCGTCACTTGAGGATCCAAGAGGATCTAACACTTTCAAGACAAGAATATGCCATTAAGGAAAATGTAAAGACAGCCTCACTGATAATTCTTATATTATCCTCTCACCTTTTTGACTCCTTCAGCAGTGATAGGCTCACCCTGTTGATCAATGGCTCCCTCAGCAACAAGGATGATGTTCAAGCGTTGGCCCATAGATCTTTCCTAATTAGAGAACACAATATAAGACCACAAAATGAAATAAACTAATCTCAAGGAATCTAAGTGCATTTTGAGTGTCACATTACTGTAACTGACAAATTTTCAGCATAGAGGATTCTTATCACAATTTTATCATTATCATCTAAAAGTATTCAATCAAGTTAAATTCACAAACATCTTAGTTTAAACACGAGTGCATGTGAAAGTTTGTTATAGTGATGCAATCCACTGTTAGAATCAAAGCATGCAGTGAAAATCACTAAGAAATACAGAACACTGAGTGGATTATTTTGCTGAAGAATGTAAACAAAGCTCATCTGAAGGCATTCCACTAACAGTATGCATACAGGTCAATAGGTCCATACTTGCAAATGTATACAGTAACAACCAAAACAGACATGGTTAGCATTTGTATTAGTCATCCTTGTCTAAATCATTCAAGAATATATACAAAAAGAGAAGAAAAATGGCAAGAACCATTCTGAAGCTCACCAAAGAAGATAATTTGAAAAACTGGAAATTTATGGAAAACGAAATGTCTGCATGGGATAATCTTTTAAAAAAAGATAATCATGAATGCTTGGCTAACTACACAGTTCTCAAAATGTGTTCTATATATCATCTTTAACTCCATTTTGATTCATAAGGGTGGAGTATGTGCAAACTACCTCACAGGTCACTCATCCACATCCTCATCCCATTGGCAGTGTGTTGAAGAGAAACAAGAACTTCCACACAATATAAGTAGTTCCTACTTTTTCACTTTGAACACCAAGCTGATTTATCACATGAGGCTAAAATGTCCACAGATATCCCTAACTTCACAGATAAAACAGTTATATTGCCCCTTCTCTAATTATAAATCATTCCTCTGGAATCTGAACCTGGAACATCTCCATCTCCAGACAATTCTTTCACTCCCTCTATCCATCTTTTATCAATTCTGACTTAGAACTAGTGCTCCACCATACAAGCTTCCTTTGCACCCTACACTTAAATTCATTCTATTTATCACAGCTTTCGTTATTTATCTTTATCCCTTACTACACTCTAAGTTAGCACAGATGCATGTTTACTTCAGAAAATTGGACATTCCCTGCACTTTACCAAAGACTAAGAAGTACTTCCCGATTATCAGAAATTTGATACCTATATCCTCCATAACAATGTGTGGTGAATACAAGAACTGTGTTCCCAAAGCCATGTCCTGCAATTTAAGAGGTTGCAAATGTAGTCTTCCCTCGAAATACAATTGTATTATACACTAAAAATCAATCTATAAAACCCCAAAGCTCCCATTTATACATTGCGACAGCTCATCTCGTGACATTTTGCAGTTACAACTAAGAGTTAGGGTTCAAGCTATGATAATGACATGTACGAATTCATAATCTTAATGCATTGTATAAGAAATCCTTTTCCTTTACAAATATTTCAAGAAATTTTTAAAGCATTTTATTCATGTATTTTGTAATGATAGCACAGCAAAACAATTTTCAATCTGTAGCCTACCAACAGGCAAAATGTATTTCGATTCACATCCCACCTGCTGGTGATCAGCTTATAAACAAGAGCATGGTATATCAAGCAGTTGCCCTCACCTCCCTTCTCATAGTTTATCGTGCCTCTGAAGTAAATGTGGCCAGTTTAGTATTAATGGTACCAGTGCACAGAGGAGTTCTGGTACATGGTGTAAGCCTATCACTCAATGTGTAATTAGCGGTGCTTATGAAATCTGATGATGGCCAGAAACAAAACTCGTGACTATAGCCAAATCCATGGCTCTTCCTCACTCAACTGAGGCCATTATAAAGAAAAATAAAGATATAATAAGATCTAGTTCTTTGTCTAGCATTAGATTAATAACTAATAATTACTAATTAATAAGCATGAAAGCTAAGAGCACTGTGATAGAAAAGATGGAAATTTACCAAGTGTTTGAATCAAAGACCAGAATAAAAAAACATGCCCATGAAAACAATAATTATCAAGGAGAGAGCCACAAACCAGAATAAAAAAAAAACATGCCCATTAAAACAATAATTATCAAGGAGAACGCCACAGACCAGAATAAAAAAAACATGCCCATGAAAAGAATGATTATCAAGAAGGCCAAGTCATTACACAATGACTTGAAGAATGAAGCTGGTGAGACAAGTCAAGAGGGGACCTTTGGTGAAAATAAGGTGACAAGAGGTTCAAAAAGCCTCACAGTTTTCATAACATCATATGACTGGTAAGGCTGCCAGTGGTGATACAGTGGCAGCAGAACAGTACCCTTAGTATTTCAAGTAAATTATTGAGGAAGTTAAACACCTCAGCAAGTGTTTAATGTTGACAAAACTAACTTACTTTGAGTAACAATGCCAGTAAGAACAATTCATTACCAAGGATGGAAGGACTGCTCCACGGTACAAGCCAGCCAAAGATCACCTAAAACTTCTACTTGGAGGGAATTCTGAGAAAGATTTTAAGCTGAAACCCTTGTTAATCTTATATCAAAAAAATCCCAGGGCTTTGGAGGGCTGTGTGAATTTGGTATTGTATGTGATCTGATATTCTAACCAGAAAACATGGTTCACTCTCAGTGTTTTTCATGAATGGTTTATTGGCTCTTTCTGTCAAACTGAAGAGTGCTACTGTGCCAGAAAAAAAATCTAGTCAATAAAGCAATGCTTATTCTTAACGATGCAACAGGCCATCCTGAACACCTGAGTGAGATGAATGCAAATGTTAATGTGTAGTTCCTCACTATAAAGATCACTTTCTTGCTTTAGTCCATAGATCAGGGAATGATGGCCACCTTCATCGGATATTACCCGAGAAAGACATTCCACCAACATATTGAAGGTATGAGACTTCAATCAGTGAGTGATGGAAGAACCATAACATCATGAAAAGTGTGAATGACATTGCTATATTAAGGTAGCAAGTGAAACTTATGAAAATGAATGGTGTTTGGAGTAAACTAACGCCTGAATATGTGCATGGTTCCTCAAGTTTTGGGCAGGAAGAAACAATGCCGAAGTTCAAGCAGACAAATGTGACTTTTGCCAACTGTGCTGGCAGTGCATTAATTGATGATGATGTGGCTGAGTTGCTGAAGATAAATTCTGAGGATCTGACCAACTCATGCAGATGTAGGCAAAACAAAAACTAAAAAAATCTAAGACGAAAGGTCTGAAACATCCCCAGCCACAAACCACTTTACAACCAAGGCATTAGCAGAAGTCTTGGCAACTTAAGACAGAGGCCTTCATCAATGACATGTATCCCAACCATGAACATGCCCTGATGTTCTATAGCGTGCTAACAGATGCTTCCCACAGCTACAGGAATATTTATATAGAGAGAAAGAGGCATCTGACAGAGCTAACATTGGACAACTTTTTCAAAAGGATAAGGCAAACTTCTACACCTCCAGTCGAAACACTTGCTGAATCAGATAATTCTGGGATGATATAGACATGCTTAATTCCCTCCCTCTCCTTCCCATATCCTCACTCTACCTAATCTCATTCCATCATCACCTCAAGCCCTAAATCACCACATCTGTTATTTTCATTTTCATCAGTCTAATTACCTGAAAAGAGAGTGTTGTATATTGCTATTAAACTGTTGTTTCATGTGCATTCCATAGTACACAAGATTGTAACCCTCTTTATACATTGGGTTTTAATTGTTCAGATGATGATGGATTGCTTAGCAACAGGTTTTCCAAGAATGTAACCCCAATGCTAATGGTTCAAGGAGTACTGTATTCTATGTTCTATTTTTTCTCGCTATATTCCAAGCAAGTACACTATGAAACTGTTACCACTGTTTTTCATGCAAAGCCTCCATATCATACCCTGTTTTCCATTCACATTCTAGAAGCCTAACTCTTAAAGGCAACCTAACTCACTACACCAATAGTGCAGTTATTAACCATTAAACCTCCTAATTACGTTTCCTCTTTGTGCTAATATCAAACATACTATCTAATTACGTTTCCTCTTTGTGCTAATATCAAACATACTATCTAATTACGCTTCCTCTTTGTGCCAATATCAAACATACTATACAGTTTTATTCAGTTCTATGAAATATGTTATAAAACATACAGAATGAGAGATATTCTTAATGAAATAAAGAAAAAAATTTAATAAATTTAGCCTTGTAAAATCCATGTACATCCTTTGAACAAGTTTCTTAAAGAATTTCATGTTATCTCCTCTAGTTGCTCCATCCT